>PVJH01014529.1:0-56599 GCA_004026705.1 Nesogale talazaci | reverse complement strand
GCCCTGTGGGTCTTAACCATGAGGTCTGCTATTTGAATCCACCAATTGTTTCTTGGGGGGAGGGGGGCAGGGGGGTTTCTACTCTTCTAAAGATTTGTAAACTCACAGAGGCAGTTCTACCCTGTCGGTAGGGTCACTATGCGTCAGAATTGACTCTATAGCAGTGAGGGTTTTTTCTTAAAGAGGAGCCTGCAGAGCACAGGAGCTCAGTGTGTGCTCTAATGAGCTCCTCTCGTCAAAGGCAGCAAGCAGAGTGGTCCACACCAGCGGGTGGGTGGCACTCGATGGGAAGGAGGGTTGGCAGTGGGATGGAAGGAGAGACGCGGCTTGACGGAGTTCCTGGCAGTGCACTAAGAAGGGGGTCTCTAAGCAGAAGAGAGAGCCTCAGACTACGGTGCCAAGGCTGTGCCAACTGAGCAAATGGATGAGCCAACCCAGGAAAGCCCAGGCCTGAGGTCCTGTTGCGAGGTTGGGAAGACAGCGGGCTTCCGCGGTCGACCTGAAACGCAGAGCTAGAACTGTTTGCTACGACCAAAGGTCGCTTCAGAGAGAGACTCCGCTTTGACGTCAGTGACAGATTCAGAAAGCCCGACAGTTGCACGAATGGGGACTGGAGTCACCCCCCTGACGAGGAGCAAGCACCACCCTGCCAGTGGTGCCAGGGGCTCCCCAAGGGGAGTGGGGTGGGGGGCACATCGAAGCGCCTCACTCCCCTGTAGCCCGGGAGCCCGCCTGTGCCCGCCTGTGGCTACTCACGGTTTGCGGAGGATCATCCGCATGTGGGCGTCGGGCCCCAGCTGGGACAGCAGCAGCATGGTGTCCGGGAGCTCCTCGTCGCCCTCCTTCTTCTCCTCCTCAGTGGGCAAAGGGGCGTCCTCGCGCTCGTCATCCAGGAATCGATAGAATAAATATTTGTCCTGGAAGTAGTGCTCCTGGTCCACTGAGGGAAGCATGGAGGCCAATGTCAGCGGTGCCACCCTGGCCGTAGGGCGCGGCGGCTGCCCCCTCCACCCGCACCGGGGCAAACGGATGGTGCCAGGCAGTCAAGCCAAATGGCAGCGTGGCCCGGGTCACTCCGCTGGTCTTGGTGGAGTGGCTGGCACACACAGGGTGCCTCACTGGGGTCAGGCTCATCCGTAGCACGGACACACCCACCTCCTAGGCCTCTGGAGGCCACCCTCCTGGGGAACCTGCCAGCTTCCCCAGACAACTAGCCTTTCCCAGCATGTCGTATCTACAGAGAATATCCATAGCCAGAACATAATCCCAAGTGCCATTCGAGAGCATAGATTTGTGTTTTCCAATAAGCCTTTTGGCATGAGCAGAATTCATGTTTTCTTTCCACAGAGATGGCTTGAAAACAGTTGTGCCAGGACTTAAAAAAAAAAAAAGTTAGAATGAAATCATTTTAAGTCTGCAGGCCAAAGCCGAACCTCTAGGTCATGTACTCCTGAGGGCTTTTGGAAAGCTTCTTCCAGCTGTGTTCAAGAAAGGAAGGAGGGGGGGGGCGGGCAAGAGGATAAAAAGGAAGGAAAGCTTTTCTCTCTTCTCCTAGCAAGAGATGTTGTGCTTGGTAGAACCTAGACAATGAACCCACTTGCGTATCCATCATTCCTATGCCCTTAATCTGTTAGCACCCCTCTTCAGAGAGGAGCAGGCAAAGGGGAAAGGGGAGGGGTAGACCCTGGCTGCTCAGAGTGTGGTTTCTGGAGCAGCAGCAGCAGCAGCAGCATCTGGAAGCTTATGGAAAACCAGCAACCCCAGGATTCAACGCCAGGCCTGCGGACTTACACTTCTGCCTTTCTAACAGGAGTCCCCGGTGATTCCTCCACTTACTGAAGTATGAGAAACCCTGGGTGGAAACCACCTAGGATTCCCAGGTGTTTGCAAATTAAATGGGTGATTTTTAGAATCTTGCCCATCTGGAAAAGAGCTCTTTAAACTAATGGCACAAGTAGTCCAACCACAGGGAACTGCCAGTCCCAAAAAGCCGCTCTGCTGATCGACGAGCTAGCGGTCATCCCAAGCAGCAACTGCAGAGCACATTTCCACCTGGAGGCCTGGGCCTCCTGTGGGTATTACAAATGGGCTCTCCCAGAGGAGACCACAGTTAAAAGGCGGCTTCTGGATTCATTCCTGGCTGGGCTGCCATCGCATTCCTCTATTCTGCCCTGCCCCAGGATGGCTGTGATGCTCGAGTCTAATCACACTATCAATGAACCGTGAATGCAAACTAATAAACATAATTGGAACGGACGCGCCTGGGGTGCAATTCCATCTTCCTTCCAGGCACTCTCTCAAGTTAGGAAGGTAGGATGGTGGAACGGGACAATCAACAGTGTCCACTCGCCGCGTTTGTCTTGCTAAATGAAGATGGGGGCTCTGCCAGCCCCCATCACGGGATCATCGTTCTTCCTTGGCCACCGGGGACTCGAGCATCCATGTACCCAGAGAAACACATGTAGCATTTCTCAAAGGTTTCCCAAAGAAAGTCTGCGGCTCATCTTACCATGGTTGAGAACTCCGTCTTCCAACAGGACTTGCCACATGCCAACAGCTTGGGTCCGGGAGTGTACACATTGAGTCTGCTGCACCATCCAGTCCACCAGCTCGGTTCCCACACAGCATTGTCTAGGGACAGAGGGCACAGACCGGATGGGGACATCGCCTCCTTGCAGGCGACTGTCAAGAAGAGAACCCCACCCCCGAAGAACTTTGTCTCACTGTAGACAGAACACCCTGCCCTCTGTCAGCTCCGGGACCTCACTGGTGAAGACCTTCCTTGGCTGACTGCTAGACATTTTTTTTTATTTCTTTGGTAGCCTATCTTAATGTAGACGCTCTGCTGAAATCAATTTAACATCATTTCAATATGCAAGCCTCCACTGGCGACGGACAGCTGACTGGTGGCTGTGTCCCAGGTTCACTGGCCAGGAATTGAACTCACATCTGCCCATGAGGTGAGAGTTCTACCAGGGGCCCCACCAAACCCTTGGAAAAACCAATATAACTATTTGGTTCATAAACTCTGAACCAGGGCTGGCTACCTATAAGAACCTGACAAGGTGCAACACCAGGGGAGGTGAAAGGGCTACTAACAGGGTGGCACGACGGAGCCAGCTAACTGCAGGACAGAAAACACTCTCATCTTCGTGGGCCGTCTCTGCAAAATGAAGATGCGCAGACGGCTGACAGCCTCCACCTGGGGCCTCGTGAGGAATGCACGCACGTTCCCGAGGCACTCAGAGGTGCTCCATAAAAGGCACTGTGTAAGTACAAAATTATATAGCACTTTATATTTTCAAGTAATACTACGGATCTTCCTCGGAGGGGTGTTGGGAGAAACAAGCAATTAGTGATGCAAATGACTTGGAGAAAAGTTCTGTGTAATGAGCGTCAGCGCTTCTCCAGAGCCTGCCATTTGAGGAGTTCTAAACGCTTCTGATGCATTCCCACAGTCATCTCTCAGCTGTCCCTCTGGGCTGCGGAGTGATGGGCAAGCTGGATGTATATTAGCTGTGATTCTTAGACGCCATCAAGTGACCCCAGGTGGCAGAGAAAAACGGTCCCATACTCTGTCATGGAGTCAACTCCCACTCATATCCACCTTCGAGGACAGAGTCGAACTGCCCCTGTGGGTTTCTGAGACTGGGATGCTTTACGGGATTCGCAAGCCTCGTCTTTCTTCCTGGGGGCTGCTGGTGGTCTCAAACTGCCGCTCACGTGGTTAGAAGCCCTATGTGCTACTTGCCAGGTCTGTTCTCCCCCAGGAACTGCTGGGTCAGTTTGAACTGAAAAGTATTTGGTTAGCAGTCAAGTGCGTAACTGTTGAGTTTCCAGGGCTTCTTATGGGTATTGGTCATGAAATACAGAATTAAACACAAACATGCATATGGAAACGCTGGCTGGGAGGGAGGGAGGGAGGGAGAGAGAGAGAGAGAGAGAGAGAGAAGAGAATTGCAGGTGTTCAAGGCATGATGACTCAGGAAGGAAATGGAGTCTTGAAGACGAAGCATGAATCCCAAGGGACAATGGAGCCAGGCAGAGAGTCAGGAAGCAGCTGGCTGCAGGCAGCTGAGTCTGACTCACTGGCGGCTCCCCTCCCATACTAAGGGTGGTCCCTTTTCCAAGGCGAGGGCTGCTCCCAGGGAGTGCCTCTCAAGTTTAAAATGGAGAGACTCCTGGCGCTGTGCCTCCTTTGAAGTCTAGCTTTTGATTCTAGCCCTCTAGAAGGGGTCCTTAGGGAGGAAGTCCAACAATGAACTGTAAGGTTGGTAGTTCAAACCCAACAGTTGCTCAGAGGGAGAAAGATGAGTCCACCTGCTCCTGGAGAGATCGGCTGTCTCAGAAACCCTCTGGAGGATGACCGTGTCAGCATCAACACAGTGGCAAAGGGTTGGAGGGGGAGAAGACATAGCTGTAACTGAGAGAGAGCTAATGAGAAGAACCTGGAACTAAGGAAACATGAGACGCAGCACCAGACTTGTTAGCTATGTGACTGTGGGCATGCTGCTTCGATTCTCGGTTCTCAGTTTCCTCATCTGGAAAGCAAAGGAGAAGGAAAAGATGACTTCTAAGATCTTTTCTAAGGAGACCTAGTGGCATTATGGGTTAGAGATTGGGTTGCTAACTTCAAGGTAAGAGGTTCAATCCCCCATCCACCTCCATCTGCCCCTTGGGAGAAAGACAATGGTCTACTCCCATAAAGATTTGGTCTCAGACACTCTATAAAGCAGGGGTGGGGATGCCCGGACTTCGGGCCCGTGAACTCATCGACACCAGTTAAGATGCCATGCTTCACTGAAGAGAAACAGTTCTAGCTATGGCTTTAGAGGAGAGTTGATTCAATGTTTGCCCAGTAGGACCAAATTGACTGCGAATGATGTTATAAATATCTAAATGGTCTCTGCAAAAAAATGGTTCCCCACCCCTACCTGGAATATCTACTGAGTTGACAGTGTCTACTGTTCTTCCCCTAGAGCTGACACAGAGAGGACATCCCCGCCCGCATCTTGACTTTGCACTTCTGGCCCCTAGATCTGTGATGACAAAGTTATATTGGTCTAAGCGACCCTCTCCATAGTGCTTTGTGGCAGCAGCCCCGGGAAACTGACGCACTCAGCTTTTCTGAATGTAGCTTCAGAAGGGTAAAACACATCTTCTGGTGGGGGAAAAGGAATTTATACCAGATTATCTGTCCAGCAGAAGTTTTCTGCTCTTGGTAGAAAAGGGTTCAACTCCCCTGCTATCCAAGGTTGCTGTGGGCCAGAATCAACTCGATGGCCATGGTGGAAGACCTTTTCTTGTTTTCACATATGGTGTTGTTGTTAGCTCTTGTGGGGCTGCCTTCTGACAATAGGGAAATCCCATGCATGATAGAGTAAGCCTGCCCCATGGGGTCTGCTAGGCTGTCATCCTCATGGAAGAAGTTTACAGGACCTTTACTTCCATGGCGCAGGTTCAAACCGCTTACCTGCAGGGATCTCAGTCCATTACAAATCAATGTGCACAACCCCCGCCCCTCACCTCCCCATCTTTTCTGGGAACACTCTGAATCCTATCAGAGCTCCTGGGGTACCCCAGGTCAGGTTTATTTTATAAGGAAGGCACAGTGAGAATGCTTCAGATTCCCAGAGCTGCTACTACAAGGACAGCTGCCTATCAGGAGCTTCATTCTTCAATCCGAACCACACAAAGGATGTGCCCAAATGTTCCGTGCCTAATGTGAGAATTCATTAATGGGAAGAGTCTTGTGAAAGTGTAAGAAATCAATTTTATGTGGCTTTTCAATTCAACAATTGAAATATGAATAGCAGAAGAGATCAAGATAACCCTAGAGCATCTGGGGTGAGAAGGTCTTGCAGTGAGAAAGTACAACAAGACATAAAGTTGTGCCACTAGTAGTGGATGAAATCCCTGGGTTTCACTGGGGATTAGGTGTTGGAATGCTAATCAAAAGGTCCATGGTTCAAACCCATCAGCTGCTGTCTCCAAGGGAGAAAGATGAGGCTGTCTATTCTTGTAAAGATTTATAGTCTTGGAAACCCTATACAAGGTCTTTGTGGGTTGGAGTTGACTCGGGGGGGGGGGGATAATAATTTCGGAAAGGACAGCAGCCCTCCAGGACACTGGTCTTTGAGGTGACCTGCACTGGGGTAGACTTCCACTTGCTAATTCTATAACTTACTGGGATTGAGTCAATGCTCACTCATCCCCACCCCTTGTGGGTTTCCAAGATGGTGACTATTTACGGGAGTAGAAAGTCCAGTGTGTCCCCCATGGAGCTACTGGTGATTTTGAACTGCCCTCTCTGTGGAGTCCAGCCCAGTCTCTAACCACTATACCACCACAGCTATAATGGAGTGAGGGCCAGGAAGGAAAGAGGCTGGAACTGGGAAGTTCAAGATCTGGGACAAAAAAACTCAAGTGTGGGGAAATAAAAATTACACCATTGGCTTCTGGTATAGCCCATGACCAACAGATGGCTGGTTTGTGTCATAGGGTGTGGAGTAGACGCACCACTTATGATTCGGGACCTTAACATCAGAGGGTCATGGTTGGATTCTGGTTTCTGATCTCTAGTTTCCATTATTTGTCACCAACATGACATATTTTAATGGAATTTCCCACACAGAAGTCAACACTTGGAAAGACATAATCACATCTTAAAGGAGAAAAATATACCTTTTTTTTAAAAAAAAAAAAAAAGTAAAACATCCTTTAGTTGGATGAGGTTTTGAGATTCATGTAATGGATTAAAATGGGTATGATCTCTCTAGGGACATCTGACACATTTTATTAACCTTTGATATACTTAATATTATAATAGTGTATAAGGATGCTATCCCCCCCCCCCTAAAGAATTCAACTTTCAGGGCTGAAGGACCAAAGGTCAAGGGTGATTTTAAATAAAATGTTCACTCCTCAAAAAGGCTTACAACCACTGAGTCCATTTTGACTCATGGGACAGAGCAGAATTGCTCCTTCTGTTTCGAGGTTGTCAGTGTCGATGAGAGCAGTCCAAAGCATAGCCTACAGCACCTCCAGGGCTCCTTAAACTCCTTCAACAGAAACTAGTATCCCCCACCCGACTGGTGGGGGATAAAAAATCATCATAAAAAGGGATACCAGGAAAAGCTATTCGAAGAGACAGCTGAGGGCGGCACTCCCAAAAATAAAGCTCTCCTTAAATCCCACCTCATTTTCCATATTCCCTCAAGAAGAGGTCAATTGAAAGGTGGAACGTCAGTGGTCCATTTTAGTCTGCTCACTGATGCAGGGCAAATACAAGCAGAAGAGCCCTGGGCTACAAGGAGTGGAGATCAAGGCAGCCAAAGAGAAAGAAAGACTGTGCAGGTCTTGGGCCTCTGCTTTTGAGAGAAAGTCAAGAACGTGACTCACATGGATTCTGATGACCACGAAGGCCTGCTAGAGTGCAGACTGGGTGCTCTAGGGTATCCATAGCAATTGACAGCCGTTGGAGAGAAAGGTCTCCTTCAGTGTACATTTGAAACCAGTGTTCTGTCTTTTCACTGTGACTTCAGATTTTTTGTTTATGGGGATCAATTACTCATACAGGGCTGGAAAGTACGTTTGACTCAACTCTCATGGCCTATGAAGGCATGTCTAGACTAAAGGGGACAGCTGGTGGCTAAAGGAGGGCTGCATCTGAAACAGAGGTGCAGGCAGTGGCAGGGGAAGCCTGAGGACCATGGACTGCATAGCCATTTCAATTGCTAGAAACTTGTTGAAATGATACAGCAAGAGTTAATGGCTAGAATTCTATCCTCACTGCCCCCCCCTAAAGATGGAGTCATCCATCCCAGAAGGCTTGTTGGGTCACATACTCTCTTGTCTCTGTCTGTCATCTCTTACCTCCAAAGCTAAGAAAGAATGACTCTCTATCCCCGATATAGGAGTCCTTGGGTGGGTGGTACAAATGGAGTAATGCACTTGGTTGCTAACCAGTCGGGTGGGGGATTCAAGTCTACCCAGCAGTGCCTCAGAAGAAAGGCCAGGCAACTGACTCCTGGAACACATCAGTCGTCGATATTCCTACAGAGTCCGGTTCTCCTCTGACACACACGGGGGCCCCCCGGAGCCAGTGGCCACTCAAAGTCAGCTGGTAGTGTCCAGATGTGAGATCGAGTTGTGTGTTCTACTGTTCAGATGATACATTACTCCCTTAACTATATGCAACCCTGCATTAGAAAATAGTGCTCATAAAGCCCTTGGCATATTTTGTTTATGGTTGTATCCTTAAGGCAGGGCATACCATAGTGTGGAGTATATGAGCAATTGGATGAAAAAAAAAAAGCACCAAACACAATCCACCAATGTGGTTGTGCCCTCCCTGGACTCGTGACTCAGACAAGGGAAACTCTTTAATCTCAGTTCTACTCTCTAGAAAATGGCCATGCAACTACCTATCGGGATAGTTTTGCAAATGAAATGGAAAAATATCTGGAAGCTAGCCTGGTATCGGGCTTCACGTACAACAAGGACTTGGTTAATGCAAGCTGAATGAAAGTCTGCAGTTTTTCCAAAAGACACAAGAATATAAAACTTTCGTTTTCTACTCTTTCCTTATCACAGTGAGACACTGTGATAAGCAGGCAAATTCATGTAGGAGTAATTACGCTGAGGATTAAGGATAATTAGATAATAGAGACTCAAGACAACCACAGAATCTTCCAGAACCTGGAAGTCTCACGGAATACGGTTCCAGTTTTACTACCTAAATTTGAGGAGGGCCACAAAGACCGTAGGATTTGCACACCTGGGCTGAGCCCCAGTGGCATAGTGGTTGAGTGCGGGACTGTGGCCCATTGACTTGGCGGTTCAAATCCAGCAGCAGCTCTCCGGGAGCAAGGCTGGGTAGCTCCTATGACCACCAGAGGGCAGTGATGGCCCCCACCCCCCAAAATTAATTTGCACACCTACCGGTAAGTCTTTAGGTGGTATTTTCTATCTCTAATCATGTGAGGTGCCCGAGAGAGGATGGCATTTCGTAAAATTTTTCCGGCCCTGAGGATCTTCTCCGAAGGAACCTAGATTTTCAATTAAGTGGAGAGAGGAGAAAAACAAAGGAGAGTTTATAAATGGAAAACAAAACCAGACAAATCCTTAAATCTGACTTCTCAGTCTGACCCTGGCTTTGAAAAGCATAATTCACACATTGGCATTGTGCGACATGTCACCGTTCTCTGAGAAACACTGAATATGAATTGTCTCTATAGCACATGTCAGAGATGTCCTGATGTGATGCCCTGACACATGGACCACCTCCAGCGGTTACTTAAGAAGCTAGCTCTGATGGCTCATCAACCCACCTACATCCCATTACCTTGGTAATGGTGTTAGCAGGATGAAGAGGAACGTGAGGTTCAATGAGAGGTGTCTGAAAAATAAAATGTTAAAGCAAAAGAAAATTAAGCCAAAAAAATCATTAAATAAAATTATGGGTTGGGGAATAATAGAAATATGCATTTTTATAAAACTCAAAATAGAATTAGAAATAAACAAACCAAGATACCAAGAGGTAAAAATCTGTCTCAAGTGCTTGAATGCAAGAACATTCAAAGGGCAAAGTTACACTCTTCAATTTGCCAGAATTTAAATATAAATTGTTATTAAATGGAAAAGAAACAACAACCAAAAAAACACCAATAACCCAAACAGATAGGAATGATTCGATGTTTGTAAGCTTATGAAGGGAATAACTATTCCCTTAAAATATAACAAACATCAGAATAGGGAAAAAAAGGAAAAGCAAATCAAGATAAATATAAATAGAGATTAAAATGACCTGCAGTTGAGGCTAGAGATAAGACACTGCGTTAGGAGGGGCTGGAGCTATTGCTTGTGTTCTCTTGTAGTTGGAATTCTTCTGCCAGAATTGATATTTTTTAAAAAGAAACTGTGCGTGTTAAAATGATGCTTCGTGGTGGTCTTAGGCATGTAGGTTCCTAGACTCTACTGGGGTAGCAAGTGGGCCTTATATTCATTGACATTGTCATCGCTTTCGGGACCTGGGTGGCACAGTGGTGAAAGCGCTCCTGGAGAGAAAGAAGCAGCACCCTTGGAAACACTATGGGCCAGTCCTGCTAGACAGGGCCGCTCTGACTTAGACGGCCAACTTGACAGCAGTGGGTGTGGTTTGGCGGCATGGGTTTCAGGACACTGTGACGTAGGATCTGTACAAGGCTCACATTGTCATTCACAGGTAAAGGAGCTGGATCCCAGAGTAGCTACTTGCCACACAGCATCCAAGTCCTACACAAATCCCTCAACTCTCTTTCTCTGGGTTAAAAAAAAAAAAAAAAAAAAAAAAGCATTTCCAAATAGAGGGCAAAGGAAAATCGGTCAAAAGTGGTGGCAGAATTATCTTTATGTCAATTCCCTTGGAAGGTAAAAGAAGATGGCAGGTTTCCAAATGAGATGATGATAGGCCGAACATTTGCCTTCAAAGATGCCCATAGGCCAGTCTCCAGAACCCGAGAATCATGTTCTGTTATGTGGCAAAGAGGACTGTGCAGATGAGACTAAAAGAAGGGTCTCAAGGTAAGGGCATTGTTCTAGACAATCTGGGTAGAACCAGTGTAATGAATCATAAAGGTTCTTAAAATATAATATGCAAGAGAGAGGGAAGAAGAGTTGGAGGCAGAGAGACAGCAGCATGTGGCTGGCTCTGAAGAAGGAATGGACTGCGCACTTCTAGATGCTGGGGAGGGCAAAAAGATGGACTCTCCTCTAGACTTTCCAGAAGGAATGCAGCCCCGCTGCCCCCTTGGCTTTAGCCCTGGGAGACCCAGCTGAGACTTCATACCACATGTTACAAAGGTCATCGAAAACGAACACAGAGATGACACGACATGCTATACAACAAGCCCCTCCTTGTCATTGTCACAAACACAAGCTGCAACAGTGAACATCAATTGGTAGATATTCCTCCAGCCGTCATTTAAAAGTATGTTTTTACTAATAAATGGGGGACATGAAGATCAGTATTAAGATATTTCATGTACCCCAATACATATAGACATGTATAAACGTACCTTTTCCCCTTTGTTGAATGGTTTGATGCTTTTACTGTGATGGCAAAATGTAGAAGAAATATAAAAAAGGATATTTAGGGTTTTTTTTTCTAAAGCCTCAGTCTGGTACAGATTTATTTAGAATGGCTAAGATCTCACTAGACATTTTCATCACCTCGCTGGCATCAAGCAGAGTTCTTCCCCTCTTGAAATCACTGGAGCACAGCTGTCAAGCACTATTGAAGTGTTTCAGTAGAACTTCCTTTCACAGCCAACCAGCACAGCCCCGGAATGTAAATCTGGTCTACTTCTCCAGGAGCCATCAGCAGAGGCTGTCTTTGCCCTGGCATAGCCCAGGCTTCCTGTGGCAGACCTGTTGGTGGGTGAGGGGACAAGGGATCCTTGGAGACCCAGAGCCTGTAATACCTCCTGAGAGCAGAAGGAAGAACTCCATGCAACCAGATCACCTTGGGAAAAATCACTGGGGTGCATGGTTAAAACGCACCACTGTGTGTTTCTGATTTGTGAATCACTAGTACTCCTGCGTCTCTCCTGCTCACATGGGAGAGGTTAGCTGATAGGCTCATAACTGTGGCGGCTTGCTGACACATCCAGGTGGTAAAAGTCTGAACCAGCACTGCCCCCCTCTGATTCTGTTTCGGAACGGCGAGGAACTGGTACACAAGGTTCTTGTCCTGAGAGAACCCTAGTGCCCACCCCAGAGTCAAGAGACAGTTTTGTCTGGTGAAAAGCAGCCTTCTCAGAAGCACCTCTGGCTCAAAGATGTTTGTTTTCTGTGCAACACGATGAGTGGGTACTTTGAGGAGGGGGATGCCACCCTTAGGCAAAGAACACCTCCAAGGACTGGAGGGCGAGCAGAGGATTTGTCATGAAAAGGTCAGAGGTTCAAGTCCACTGGTCCCATCCCCAAGAAAAGATGAGCCTGGCAGCTTTTGTCAAGGACAGCCTTGGAGACCCTCTGGGACAGTTCTTCCCTGTCCTCCAGAGCGGCCAGCACTTGGAACTGACTCAAGAGCAAAGGGCCCTGGGTTCCCAAGTTATGAGCATGACTCTGTGGTTCCTGTTACTGCTGATTTCTTTCTTTTTATCTTCACAGGGTTCCTCTTGAAGAATTCACCTAACAGCTTGCCGGAGGAGCGCATGCTGTGCCGGAAAAGAACCCTGAGCTGTAAATGATCAGGCAGAACATGAGAGGGGAAGCGCACCCTGATGGCAGCCGTGAGAATCAGAGCAAGAAAACCAGCCTGAAGACCAGGCCTGGATCTGCTCTCGGGCTTTTTAGAAACACCACCCCAAACGTCATCGTATTATTATTATTTTTAACTTTACTTTTTGTCATCGCGTTATTTATTCTGGACTTTCATCGCTCATTGACCATCACTCCTTTGTTTTCTTTTTAACTGACAAAACGACAACCAAAGAGATTTTATGGAACTCTCCTAGTGTACACAGCTCATGATAACGAGCTCATTATAATCCACTCTCTCCCACCCCAGTGTCCTTGCTGCAGCTATTTGGGGTGCCCACCCCCTCACTCGATGCTTTTCTCTGAGAAACCTCTCAACTACCTCTGCAAAAGCATGTGTTTCATTCAAGAAAATGTTATGGAGGAAAGTACAGCTGACCCCACCTGAATGACCAGGGACACAACCCTGTTCTCATGAATTCTCAGCACAAACTCCTCATACTGCTCTATCCTGAGCCTACAGGCAGTGCCAAGGATTGGGCATCATCGGAATGAATTGGAAAAGTCACTTGGTCACCAATACTTGACATGGAGGAGTTGTGTTGTCAAGGTGAGGACAAACACACGGGGGCAGCGGGCTGTCCGGGGGGTGGGGGGAACTGGAAACCAAGCAGTTAAGGATCACAGAAACCAATGTGATGCTAGGGAATGATGGGACAGGGGGTGGTAGCTGTGAGGCAACCGAGATGCTTGCAACAGCAGGATTGGGCAAGGAAGTGGCCAGTCAGGTCTCTTGGTAGAAGTGGGTCTGCCCAGCTACAGAGACAGAACAGCAGCAGAGGTACACACACTGCTAGAGATACTATCTGCTTACTGCAAAGGTCTCGTGTGTGTGTGTGTGTGTGAGAAAGAGAGGGGGGGGGGGTTTGAGACCCTCATACAGTCAATTGTCCTGTATTAGTGAGCCTTGGGGAATAGCCTACAGAGGCTGGTCCCTTTGCAATGTACTGCCCAGAGCTGAAAGGGGACAAATCCCCAGGAATGACCCAGCAGGGTGGCTGTAGTGGGGGAGCACTGCCCTGTCCATCTCTGTCCCGCACAGCTCTCTCTCTGGTCACACCATGCTCTCCCACCCACTCTGCTTCTCAGCCAGTCCGAGACCCAAACCTGCTTCCCTCAAGTCAATTCCTGGAGGGTCACCTCCACATGTGTCCTGGGAGAATGGTTGCTCAACAGGGCTTTCAGTGGCCAGTTTGGAGGAAGGAGATTGCCTGGCCTTTTCCCTGGGATGCTTCTGGATGGATTCAAGCCCCCCAGCTTTCTGAGAGTAAACAACTCTCAAAGGTGAATAGAGGGTTGGTGGAGATCGGACCTTCACTCCATGCCTGCTCCGTGGGCTACCACAGCTTGGCCCTGTTTTGACCTCATTTGGACTTGCTGTCAGGAGAGACCAGTGCCTGGAAACGACCTCATGCTTGGTAAAATGGAGGGGGCAGCACAAAAGAGGAAGACCCTCACCACGCGGACGGACTCAGTGGCTGGGACAATGGACTCAGACATGAGAACAACGGTGAGCATGACCCGAGACCCGGGTTTGGTTGTTGGAACCAGCTGGCCGTCCCCTAACACCTGGCAACATGGCCCGGAAGCAAATGCCGTAAACCAGCCCTCAAAGGTAGGGGCCACTGGCAGCCTCACTAGATTGAGGGTAAAACTTCTTTCTTCCACTCGACCACAACCACGCAAGACTCTAAGTTCAGCTGGAAAAAAAGGTGGTCCTATCAAGCGAGGTGGGCAAAGAAGACAGGCTGCAGGAGAGGGATTCAGCTTTCTCTCTTGGCTTTCTCTGCAGACGACTCCCCTCAGGATTGGCCGTAATTGGTTTTTGTTTGTTTCTGGAGAGGGGATGCAGTCTATTGCTTTTTATTATGTTGATATTGCTCCTCAAAAGGAGAACTGGTAAGGGGAAAATAATCCTTTTGGCACCAGAGCCAATTCAGAAATACTAATCAGGTGATGAAAAAGAGGGAAAAAATGAATTTAGCCTCTATCGCGAGATTCACAATAACACCCCGGTAGATTATAATGAAACATAAGGCACTGTAATAGGCCTCGTGAAAAAAAAAAACAAAAAAACCATGTTCAGACCCTATTGAAAGGGAGTCGCTCCTTCGACTCAAGATTTGCTCACAGAAGCCTTTTGCAAGGAGTAGCCGTTGAAGCCAAGAGGCAAGAATCACAAGCTCCACTGGGACCCAAAGCTCAGAGCAGAACTCTGGCCTCCCAGCGCAGGAAAAAGCCACACGAATCCGCATCCAGTGTGACTCGAGCATCAAAGAAGCCCTGTTTGCACAGCACAGTGAGTCAGGCTGAGGAGAAGACTCCGATCAAGCCCCTGGTCTCAGTGAGTTTCTGCGTGTGGCTTTATCTTGTTGGAGTAACATTCCATAGATGGACGGAGGCAGGAGTGAAAACAAGAGGAGACAACCCATAAAAGATGACCGAGCCCCATCCCTCCCTCCCCTTTCTCATTTTAGATGAGGAAATCTCTGGAAAGTGGGGGGGAGGGGGTGGAAATAAAAATACACACATGTGTGTTTTCAACGAAAACAATATAATTTCAGGAGTTGTGTTCCTTTGTTGAGGGTCTCAGGCTATTCCCACTAATATTTGAAAAGGTTTGTCACAACTTTTCAGTGAGAGTTACCAACGGTCGGGCCATCACTCGGGAGCTGGAAGTACAGCAGGATGCCGTGTGTCTTTCCACCGGCTAAAGAACCACACACGTGCCCCGGCGTCAGCGATGGAAAATCCATGGACAGCCTTTAGCTGTAGGCCTTTCTTTACTCTTCTTTGTCAAAATCTTTCCTTGTTGAAAAGTCACCTCTAGACTTTGTCTGAGCTTTGACATATAAAGAGCGTGGAAGTTGTCCTCGCAGTGAGAAAAAGCTCCACACTTGAAAAATCGATGTTTTTTTTTTTTTTTTTTAATGAACCTGTCAGAGATCTGAGGGTCCAGAGTAAATACCACATCAGAATCTGAAGAGACAGCGGATTCCAGCCATGACCCTGACTCGCCTTATCTGGAGCAGAGACCGTGGGGACCAGAAACTGGCAGACACCTTTAAGTGCTTGGGGTTTTGTTTTGTTAACTTTTGATAATCGGGTTCTTGTCGGGCTTGATCACATGGGCCCAGGAACAAATGTTAACTTTCATGGATGGTGGGAAGCTAAGCCAGGAGTCCTGGTAGCACAGCTGGCTACGCGTCAGGTTGCTCACAGAAAGGTCAGCAGTTTGAAACCACCAGCCAGCCTGAGGGAGAAAAATGAGGCTTTCTGATGCTGTAAAGATCTGCAGCGTCAAAAAGCCACAAGGCCAGCTCTCCTCCGCCCTGCCAGGTCCCTGAGACTCAGCAGCGAGTAAAGCATGGATTACTCAGACAGTGCGAGATTCTCGGGGGCAGGATGAGGTGAACCCACACACTGGGGGGTGTTTTTGTGTACCTCCCCAGGCTCTCCCGGTGACCATCCAAAAAGGAGTTCTTGCTGCCTTCTCCAGGAGAGGGAAAGTGTCAGTGAAGCCCACTGAGTGGTGTTTCAACTCAGGGAGCCCATAAGAGAGAGAGTAGAAATGGGTTCTTAGAGAGAGAGTAGAAATGGGTTCTTAGACGATAATCTTTGCAGGGGCATTTGGACCAGTCTCCTCTCCCAGGGACCTGGGAGATATCCACAGTTGATTGGCAGCCAGACACTGCTGAATCATTCTGCCACCTTTTAGGCACAGATCAACAAACAAAGAGACAAATCCAAACTCCCTGTCACTGAGTCAATTCTGACCCAAAGCAACCGAACTGTCCCTGTGGGTTTCTGAGACCGTAATGCTCTCCGGGGGTAGAAAGTCCTCATCTCTCCAGAGGAGTGGAGTGGCTGGTGGTTTCAAACAGCTGACTTTGTGGTTAGCAAGCCTCCCTACCCCTTCCTGAGGTTGGGTGGGGAGTGGGGGCTCCTAGGGAGAGAGTAAGCTATTGTGAAATATACCCAGAGTGTTCTCAATAACAAAATTCCTTCATTCTATCCACAGGAGGCATGCTCCTCCACACATCGAATTCACTGCCATTAGCGAGTCTACTTTGACTCACAGCCACCCCACGGGGCCAGACTCGGTGGGTTTCTGAAACGGTCACTTTTCACAGGAACAGAAAGCCTCATCTTCCTTCCATGGAGTGGCAAGGAGAGTCCAACTCCCGACCTTGCAGTCAGCAGCTCAACAGATATATAGCCCACCACGCCACCAGGGCTCTGCCTCTGGCAGATCGGAGGTGGTGCAAGGTCGTTATGTTGGTAGTTCAGAGAGAGACCTGAGTAGAGTCAGGAAAGGAACTAGGAGAGAGGAGACTTCTCTGTCACTGTGGAGGTGATGGCAGCAAGAGAGACTCAGACGGACTTGTAAACGGTGTCAATCTGTTCTGGTGAGCAGGGCTCGTCCTCCCATTAATTCTGGTCTGCTGGTTTCATCACAAGCAAAGCTGTGGCCGTGGCACAGACCACCTAGATCTAAAGGGCAGAGGGCAGCAGTCCACGGAGACAGGACACTGACTGGTCACCTCTCTGGCCTTATTTTACTCCACACCCCCGGCTCAGTCTGTTCTCCGTCTCCTTCTGCCCGAACACACGCTCCCCAGACCTGAGTTCCTCTAAGTTTCTCTTCAAGGACCCCTTTTTAATATGGAATTTTGTAACCTTTTACTAAAAGGCAATGCTTTCCTTAAGACTAGGCCTGTTAGCTGATAAAAAAACCACTGCTCTAATAGCATTTATGTTACCTAGAAGAAAGCCCCAAATGTTTTCCAATTAATCATTCCCCAAGCAGTTTTGAATACTCAAGTGCTTCATAGGAAAATTAAATGCTTGAAAACTATTACCATTTATTAAGGAAAATGTATTTGGCCTCTAGGAGTCCTTGAGTAATACATTTAATAGTCACAAGTAATATATTTTTTAATCCTTAAATTACAAATACTTCATCACAACCAAATTAATGATATAAACATTAGATAAGGTTTCCATGAATAGGCATAGTCCAACTTGATTTTTACATTATCTTCCTAAAGGAATAGGTGAAAAGTAATCACAATTAGTTATGAAATCAAAAGTTGAAATCAGTAGAAGATAAGTCTACTATGTGAATCAAAAATTTCAATAACAAAGTAATTTCAGTATTCACTAATATCTGTCAGCACTTTCACTCTTCTTGGGTGAAGCAGAACAGGAATTTATGATGGCAAGTAAGCAGACTGCATCCTTCAGTACAATTCTGCAACTAAAGAAAACAAAAATCATCACAACAGAACCAGCAGAAAACATCATGATCAATGGAGAGAACGAGTGAATTTGTCAAGGATTTCATTTTACTTGGATCCACGATCAATGCTCAGGGAAACAGCAATTAAGAAATAAAATGATATATACTGCCTTGGGCAAATCTTGAGCAAAAGATTTCTTTGAAGTGCTAAAAAACAAAGATGTCCCTCTGAGACCTGGGGCTGCCACCGCCCTGGTATCTTTAATGGCCTCATCTGCATGTGGAAGCTGGGCAATGGCCAAAGGAAACCTCAAAAGCATGGAGGCATTGGAGTTGTGATGCTGGTGAGGAATATTGGAAGCACGATGGACTGCCGGAAGAACACACAGATCCGTCTTGGAACAAACACAGCCAGCATGCTCCCTAGGAGCAAGTATAGTGAGGAGCAGCGATCTCCGAGATTCAGACATGTGGCCAGGGACGAGTCATCCAAGGAAAGGATATCACGCTGGCAAATTAGTGGGGCCGTGAAAAAGAGGAAGACCCGAGACATGACGGAGCGACGCAGAGGCTCCCAAACATACCAACTGTGAAGAGGGTGTGGGGCAGGGGAGGGTTTCATTCTGTTGACATGGCAGGGGGTTGCTATAAGTCAGAAGCACCTCAATGGAATCTAACAACAACAACAACAACAACAACAGTCAGAGAATCTCTGGAAAAGCCGCAGAGATGAGCAGAGCGACGAAACCCGGGAGAACAATGGTCAGACCATACCACTGGGCATCGGCGAAGCTCACCAAGTGGTGCGGCAGACATGGGAACAGGGTCCAGAAGTCAGTCCCTTCACCTAAATGGACTATGCAACTATGAACAGTGCTCAGTACACATGCCTGCGATCAAACTTGTGGTTGATGGGGCCAGGCCTTTTTTTTTTTTTTTTTTGGTATCACTGCCCTCTGGTGGTCGTGGGAGCTACCCAGCCTTGCTCCTGGAGAGGTGCTGCTGGATTTGAACCGCCAAGCCGATAGGCTGTAGTCCCGCACTCAACCACTATGCCACTGGGGCTCAGCCACCAGACTTTTTGTAAAGTAGGAACATCTCCAGTCAAAGGTAGTGCTATGTCCAATCTCAATATCAGGACCAGTAGTCTTTCAAGCTCTAAGATATGAATCGTGATGCATTTTCTTAAGATTAAGACACCCCCCACCCCCTACCTCACCCCCACCCCCGTGTAAGCTATCCTAGTGTTGTTGGGACCCTTGCAGCCAATTTTGACTAATGGCCACTGCAGGTGACAAAATAGAAATGCCCAGAGGGTTTTCTTGGTTGTAGTGTTTAAAGAACGAGAGCACTATATTTTTCTCTTATGAATCCACTGGATGAGTTTGACCTACCAACCATTCAGTTAGCAGCAGAGAGCTTAACCGTTTCTACCCCTAGGGCTCCTAACAGCTATGATATACCCTGAAAGGGGGGAACAAAGTTTCGATCCCTTCTTAAAATTTTGTAAGTATTTTCAAATAAAATTTATTATAAACACATCTGCTATAGATTAGTCCTTATAATCATGTAGTGTTCTAGCATAAACATAGTATTCATATGTATACTAACATAATGACTTACTAAGTTAATAAAGTTATTGCTTAAATAAAAACATGAGTAAATGTCAATTTATTCTATAGACATTTGAGACACCCCAATGTGCCACACAGCTGGTTCAATGGGGACCATTCTAGTAAATGATGCTGAATTTGGGAAATAATGCTAGGTTTCAGTTATAAGATTTTTAAAGGGGGGGGGAGAGAAAATAAGATTTTTAAAAATGAGATTAGAGGTCCTTAGATGGTAACAACAGTTTTCACACAACTCTTAAGCTAAAGGTTAGTGATTCAAGCACAAGAAAGTAACAAAGGCCTAGTCAGTTGCTTCTGGAAACATTCCCACTCTTAGTGACTCGATTATTGGGGTTCAGGTAAGTTCTTTTCTTAATTAAATTATTTTATTGGGGGCTCATACAATTCTTATCACAATTCACAAGTACATCCATTGTGTCCAGCACATTTGTACATTTGTTGCCATTATCATTCTCAAAATATTTTCTTTCTACTTGTGCCATTGGTATCAGCTCCTCAATTTCTTCCCTCCCTCCTCCATGGACCCTGATAATTTATACATCATTAGCATCGTCTTTCTCACCACTGGTCCTAAAGGGCTCCACTGCCCTGAATTCCCTGTGCCTCCAGTTTCCACCTGTTTCAGTGTACATCCTCTGGTCCAGCTAGATTTGCAAGATAGAATTGGGATCATGACAGTGGTGGGGTGAGGAGGCATTTTAAAAACTAGAGGAATGTTGTATGTTTCATCTTTGCTATACTGCCTCCTGACTGGTTCACCTCTTCCCCAAGACCCTTCTATAAGGGAATGTTCAGTTGCATATAGATGGACTTTGGGTCCCCACTTTGTACTCTCTCTCATTCACAATGATATGATTTTTTGTTCTTTGATGCCTGATACCTGCTCCCTTCGACACCTCACCAGGTGTTTCTTCCATATGGACTTTGTTGTTTCTCAGCTAGATGGCTGCTTGTTTATCTTCAAGCATTTAAGGTCCCAGACTGCATATCTTTTGATAGCCAGGCACCATTGGCTTTCTTCACCACATTTCCTTTTGTACCCACTCTGTCTGCAGTGATCGTGCTGGATGGACTGGTATGTTTCTTCCGTGTGGGCTTTGTCGTTCAGTTTTTAATGGGAGCAGACAGCCTCGTCCTGCTCTTGACCTTGTGGTTAGCATCCCGGTGCCAAATCCACAAAACCCAACTGTGTTAGGATGGACTAGAGAAACAAATTCATAGACACTTATTGCATGTGTATATGAAAGAGTTTTATCTACAAGAATAGTTGAACATTGAGAAAATATTTCAGCCCAATCCAGATCAAGTCCATGTCTGATATTAGCCCATATGTCCGATACCAATTTCCTGTAACGTCCACTTCACACTCAGGAGATGTACGCAATGACTGTAAATGCAGAAAGATCACAGACCAGTGGATAGGAAGTGTGGATCCAGTGGCCTTGTAAGCATTTCGGAACCAGCAGGGGTCTCCATGTGGCTTCTCCAGAAACCAGGACACGGAATCTATCAGTGTAGAGCCATGTGTCTTGTCAACAGAGTGTCTCTCAGGGAGTAAGCAGAGAAAGAGAGAAAATTATCTCCTGTTTCCAAGGAGGAAATTCAGGAGTTCCCAGAGTTCTCAGGAGAAAGCCATGCCCACAGAGAGAGCTCTTTGGTTACATCTTGATTGACAGGCCACTTGTAATCCTCTCAAATTGATACCAGATGATGTAGCTACCACACCAGCCAAGACAATCTTCTGGAGCACTTCCGCCCTGTAACAAACCAAGCCCAGTGGCAATGGGTTTGGTTTAGTTTAAAATGAGGCTGGCCCAAGTTGAGTCACAAGCAACCTGGCCGTTTTCAATGTTATTTTAAAGTAGGAGCTGACATCAGGTGATTTCCCTTATCTTTGGTTTTCTGAGGGTTCATTATTTATGCATTCGATGGAACAATTTAAAGAACCTTTAAGGAGATTAGTGATCAGCTAAGGGCATTCGTGAATATTGATTTTTGAGGGACCTCAGGCATATATTTCCTGCAGACATGAAATGTGTCCTGACTTCACCTGCAGGATCTCTTGGCATTTTTCTGAATCTCCCCATCTCACTGCTTTTGAGGGACTCTTCTTGACTCTTATTTTTACCCTTATGGCAGGCTTTCTGAGTACAATATGAACTGCCTGAAGCCAAACATTATGTCTTTGTTATCTCAGAATCCCATGGTTATTCATTCGCTATCTCTTTGGTTATTATGCAGAACAATCTCTAAGGACCTTTTATTGGCAGTGGTATGAAAAAATGGAAAGAATGTTTCCTCTTTTCATTTTAGCAATTCCAGTTATGCTCCTTATGTTTAGATAGAAACAGTCTAACTTTTTTTTGGGGGGGGAGTTGAGGAATGTTGGCAATTACTTTGTAGACTACTTGACTTTTGCTTCTTCTGCACTAGAAAGAACATTAGATTTTCCATTTAAATCTGTAACAAGGTATCTTAGATGGGGCGGAGGGGAGGGGGAGAACGACTCATTTCGCATGAACCATTTTGTGCTGCTTATCAATGAGGTTCTAGTGAACTTGTCCTAAGGAAGTGAAACCATGCTTTTTACCTTGATTTCCTCTTATTTTCCTTTGGATACACAAGATCAAATTTGTGCTGTAGTGACAGAACATATGTAGTCCGGAACATATCTCTGAAAGTTTTTTCGACACGTCTGAAAGCTTCGTAAAAGCAATGGGTCTTCACGATGAACAAATCTAGATACAGAATTCTGCGGAGCTGTGGAAAGTCAGCAGACTTCCCTTACGCAAATCCTACAGCTGTACATGAATATTTCAGAGTGCTGCAGCAATTCACTGCAGGATGCAACAAGCACATGTACTACCTTCCTCCAAAGACATTCAGAGTAGCCCTATTCACCCTAACCCACCAACAAGGAAATGGACCATTCCTTGTGGTGACTGCCCATGCTCCTCTCCCAAAGCCACATTATGGAGAAAATAGAGTGGCCCCTTTGGGCTTCGGAGATGTAAAAATCTTCACAAGAGTAGGCAGACTCATTTTGCTTCTGTGGAGCAGCTGATGAGATCGAACCGCCAACCTTTCGGGTAGCAACTCAATGCATGGGTTTTGTATCGACTATAGGGAACTTAACACGGAGTGGAAGAAGCAAGAGAGAAGCCACATGGTTTTGTTTCTCTCACGTATAGAAACGGATTCCTCTTCCTTTACGAGTCAAGGTAGCAGTGGCCTTGAGTGGAGGGAAGTCAAGAAGCAGGCGGTGGGCATCTGGGGTGTTGGTGATATTTTGTTTCCCCGTCTGAATGCTGTTTCCCCAGTTGCCTGGGTAAAAATGTGTCCTCAACAACAAGTGTACTTTTCTTTACTTACAACTCAAGCTCCAGTGGGAACCTTAAAAAAAATAATCCCCAAAATCTATTTTAGGACAAGAAATCAACTTCTTTCTTCCATCATTAAAAAAATTAAGATAGATTTGTTCACTCTCCCCAAAGAATTACAAATATTTTGGAATATTAATCCTAATACTTTTTTTGAAGTATGAATTTTGCTTTAATTTTAACCAAAGTAAATACAATCGAGGAAAACTTTTGTATTATCCTTGCCTTTTACTTCACATGAAACCACACACAATTTCACACAGTGTTGTTTATAATCTTCAGATGAAAATCCCATTAAAAGTATGCAGCATCACTGAACAATTCCCCTGTCATTGGACCTTTTAGATTTTTCTCTTAAATAACTGACTAATACAAATACGGTATGAGTTCAGGTAAAACGTTTCTCCCACCCTGCTGTATTTAGGATTACTTTCTCAGAATCGGTTCCCAGATGCAGAAGATATAGGTGATGGATTGAGGTTTTTGACAGATATTGGCAAATTGTAAAGTCCATTGAAGGCAATTTTGGAGTAGGATATTTTTTCTAAATAAACTCAGAGGCAAATGGTCTGTCTTTGGCCTTCTAGTGGAATCATTGGTTTCTATCTTAAGATTAATAAATATTAATGTGGGACAAATTAATCAATGAAGATAAAATTTTCCAACAAGAATGCACAAATAAGTTTTCCTAGCTTTTATTTAAATGCATGATTTATAAAATGCCCCTAAGTCTTCAGTTCTTTCTTTCATTTTTTTTTAATAGCATAGTAACTCCCACTTGGGACAGGTAAAATAATTACTGTGAAAAAAAGGGGGGGGGCTCTTTGTCCTACACTTTGAAATGAAAATAATGCACTCAATTGACTTTTGTACAACCCTCCGGCATGTAGGTGTATTTGTCATACTGATTGTAAATCTAAAAAGATTTTTTTTTGCTTCAAATAGTCCAGTATACTAAAGCAACAATAAACACAGTTCCAGTAAAAATATAGGAACTTCACATACAAACAAATGGTCTGATAACCTTTGAGAACTGAAGACTCTAAAAGCAGCCATGTAGTCAACCTGTGTTAGGCAAAAGTCCAAGAGAAGCAAAAAACCTTTTCAGGTTTCTAAGAAAACACTCAAGCCTTTACAAAATGCATCAGAACAACAACAACAAAAAAAGATCAAAGTCCTCAAAAACATGCAAAATAGAATTTTAAAAGGAGATTTAAAAAAAAAAAAAAAACGTGTTCTGTGGGCTGAGCCCTGGTGGCGTAGTGGTTGTGTGCAGGACTGCAGCCCACTGGGTTGTCAGTTCAAATCCGGCAGCAGCTCTCCAGGAACAAGGCTGGGCCTCCTACTCCCCACCAGAAGGCAGTGATGCCAAAAACAAAAAACAAAACGCGCTCTGTGTATGGCACCAAGTCCATATGATACGTAGCTCATAAGCCCACCCAAACCAAACTGTGCTCATCAGATTGACTGTAACTCAGAGGGACCCCGCATGACTGATTAGACCTGCCCCTGAGGTGCTCTGGTGGCCTCATGGTGATGCATCGGCTTGCTAACAGCATGGTTAGCAGTTTGAAACCACCAGCTGCCCTTTGGGAGAAAGATGGGGCTCTCTCCTTCTGTAAAGGGTAACTCACTGGGGCAGTTCCACCCTGTCCCGCAGGCTCACTATGAGCCGGCATCAACTCAACGGCAGTGAGTGAGCAGTAGTATTGCCAAGGCTCTGACCTTTGTGGGAGTAAGCACATTTTCTCCCCTGGCAGGGGCTGAAGGGTTTGAACTGCTGACCTTTTGGTTAGCAGCCACATGCTTAATCCCTGAGCCACTATGGTCTCTTGGTTCATAAACAGGATCCCTAAAAACAGGTTGTTTGTGTTTAAAAACCACTGACTTTTAAGATTGGATTCTGCTCGTGACTTTCTTCTGTCCCTTTGTGCAGTTTTCTAATTTTCTAGCGTGTGCTTGGGGAGAAAACCCCACATCTTAAAGCCTTAATACTTGTGAAGAAGACTAAGTGGATAGAAACTTAAGCATACTTAGAAACCTGGCATTTCTATCTCAGGGTCATGGACTTTTTATTCAACATCATTTCAGAGGCTTTAAAAGTACTCAAAGCATCTGCAAGTACAACGAGGAGGAATCAAATGCTATTGTGCTCTTTATTGACTAGAAACTTAAAGTGTTGGTACATTTGGGGGAGGGTTGGGGGTGGGGTAAGATGAGTTTTAAAACTCACCCTTAGGTTGTCTCAATATATTGTTGAGAAAGGAAAAATGTTTGGCTGCATGGAACAAAGCTATAATGGCCTCTTGATTAAATTTCTCCACCAGACTGGGGTTAAACATTTTCAGCCTTGGTGATTAGCAGGCTGTTTTCAGAGAAAGTACCAGGATCTCCCTCCCAGACTGCTTCACTCCCAGAGAGAAACTCCGGGCCCCGGGGTGTGGGTTGTGCAGCCATGAAGCAGAAATGTCTAATTGTACTAAAGTGACTCACTGTATGCAGATACAGGCCCACGGCATTAAGAGAAAATCCATGCCGACCTGGTTGCTTGTCGCTAGTCTGACCTGGCCTACAAGACCCTACAGAGCTCTGTTTTCTGTAGCTTAAGATGAAAGAAACGCAGTCACATTTTAAAGCAAATCTCTTTTCCAAAAGAAGATGGAACTTTGATGGTGCTACTATCCTCTCAGATCTAAAAGAATGATCAAGACTGGAAAGGCTGGATCTTTCCCACCATGGGGTCCTCTCACGAATGCAGGGCTCACTGCCAGGAATGAGATGGAAGCGTCAGTCACAAATGTATATTCATTTTGGCAGAAGTGAGCAAACATTTTCCATGTGGCTTAAAGATCACATTGTTATCTTATTTCAGGATTCCTAAGTAAAACGGTCCCGGTGATTCACTCATCTGCAAATAAGCGTGCCATTATTAGCTGATAGTATCAATCCTTTGGAGAGTCATTTCTCTGTAATGAGCAGTATGAGTATAAATTTCAAGAGATCTCATCGATATGCCTTTTAAAGAGGGGCCATCGTGTAGAAATCATTAACAAAGTACACAGCAGAGAAAGTCTTCAAAAGACTACACACTAACCAACTATCAACCAACCACCCCATTGCCTTCGAGTTGATTCCAATGTATACTGATCCTCTAAGTCAGTGGTTCTCAACCTGTGAGAAGAGACACCTTTGAAGTCGAATGATCCTTTTACAGGGGTCGCCTAAGACCATTGGAAAACACATATTTCCGATGGTCTTGGGAACGGAGGAACTGTTCCTCTATCCATCTCCAGGCGGGTCCACCCACCTGCAGATACGCCCACATGCACCATGCTTCAAGACAAAATTTCATTTATTTGTCATTAGAAATATATAAAATTTAAAAAAAATATATATAATAACATTGTTTTTTGTTTTTTAATAATATTGTTTTGTGATTAATCATTTTGCTTTAATTATATTCAGTTTGTAACAATGAAAATAATCCTGCATATTAGATACTTAAACATTGTGATTCATAACAGCAACAAAAATAATTTTATGGTTAGGGGTCAGCACAACATGAGGAACTGTATGAAAGAATGGCGGCATTAGAAAGGTTGAGAACCCTTGCACTAAGGTAAGTATAAGCAGCACAGTAGGTATAGAAGAAAAGCCTCTTTCTCTAACACTATACGGGTTGAGGTACAGGTAGTTGGGTGGAGGTCAGACCAAACTCAAAGAGGCTCATGTTATTCCAACACAAAGGAGGGGAAAGGAGAGGGGAGTAGGGAGAAAAGAGAGGAAGAAGACACTAACCCACCCAGGGGAAAGTATTGGTTATGTCTCGACAGAATTGGGAGCATACATGCAGACCCCACTACAGTGCACCAAACCTTGAAGGTAACGAAACCATGTGGAGAAATACATGAAAACACCGGGCTACAGGACCAGCCCCATTCAGAGCTAAACTGGCCGCCTCCATAGATGTGCTACAGAAAATAACACTAAACCTAGAAGTGGGAGAGAAGGGCTGGCATGCCATGTCCGCATGGAAGCAAATCAAGAAGGAAAAAGAGAAAGAGACTGTCTAGACCCCTTATCAGCACACCAAGTCCCGGGGACGACATCCCTGCTTGGAGTCGCTAAGGCACAGAGAGAACTGTGGGGCTAACAACAGCTCAAGACACGCTGTTCCTTCATTGGAGCCTATATCGACAGAGGACAATACTGGGACACTCAGTGGGAAGTTCGTTTGGTCTGAAACAACCCCCCTCCCCACTTCTACCACAGCAGAGTGAGGCAAGAAGGAAGCACAGTGGATCAGCAATGGGAGCAAGCAGAGTCACAAAGTCTTTAAAAAGCTCCTAAAGCAGACTTCAGGCTAGGAGTTGCAGCTCCTGGAATTGCGCCAGGGCCAGGGGGGAGGTAGTCATAATGGTCAGAGAACAGACCTAGCATTATGTATGTTTTTTTCTCTTTTCTTTTCGTTTGGTCAATGTCATTGCTGGTTTACCCGTTTATATAAGACAGGCATGGGGAGCAAGCTCGAGGAGAAAGCAACAGGACTGATGATGCTCCCAGAGGGACTTGGGGGGAGAAATTGGCAGGAGACGGGTGGGGTGAGCAAACAGTGCCATAACAGGGGAACAACTAGGGACTTAAAATCAACAACAAGGAGGGCCTAGTCATCTTGGGGTTATTGGAGCAACAGCAATGTAACTGAGAGGAAGTACGAAGAGATAGAAGAGTGTGAGCGTGGGGCAGGAGGAAGGTAAAAGGAAAGAGGAATGATCTAGGAAGCAAAGCTATGGCTAGAGGTACATAATCTGATTACATAATCTGATGTCAATTTGAGAGGATTATGAGTGAAGGGGTGGAGTCTAGCCTGTCAATCGGGTCATAGCCAATGAGGCCTCTGTGAGGACATGGCCTTCTCCTGAGAATTCAGGAAAATCCTGTATTCCTTCTTGGAGGAGGGAGACACACACACACACATACACACACACATACACACATACACTCTCTCTCTCTCTCTCTCTCTCTCTGCTTACTCCCTTGGAAATGTTCTACTGACAAGACACATGGCATACTGCCCTGGGAGCTGGAGATGCCACATAGACTTACCCTGATGCAACCAGACCTCTGGAACTGGAGAAGCCACATAGACCCCTGACAGTGCTGAGATGCTTACATTGCCACTGGATCCAGAAGACTTCTGACCCACTGGCCTGTGATCTTCCTGCATTCAGTGTCACTGAATGTATTTCATGAGTCTGAAAAGAACCTTATAGATTGGTATCAGACATATGGGCTAATATCAGACTTATGGACTTGATCTGGACAGCGCTGGGATGTGTTCTCAATCTTCAATTGCTATTGTATATAAATCTCTTCCTTATGAGTCTCCCTGGATTTCTTTCTCTAGTCTATCCTGACTAACACAGAGGCATAAACATAGGTGTGTATATATGTAAATACATTAATTCATAAAAATAGAGATACTGACCTATGTACATATAAAATTTATATGGCAATACACTGAGGAAGTGGACAAACTGATAGAGAAACAACAAGCCCACATGGAAGAAGCACACCAGTCTGTGTGATCATGAGGTGTTGTAGGTAACAGTTATCAGGAAAACCATAACAAACAAACAAAAATACCAAATTGTTGAGAATGAGGGCAGTCGGAGCAGAGACCCAAAGCCCATCTATAGACAATGGAACAACCCCTCACAGAGAGGTTACAAGGAAGGAATGAGTCAACCAGGATACAGGATAGTACTGATGAAACACACAATATTTCTCTGATTCCTTGAGACTTCCTCACCCCGCACTATCATCCCTGCCTCTCACTTTGTGCTAGACTGTACAAAGGTACAGATAAGAGATAAGAGTTTGCGACACATGCAATCCAGGAACAGGAATGGGAATAGTGATACCAGAAGGATAGGGGGAAGGTGGGGACAAGAAAGGAGGAAGGGGGAACCAATCAAAACTATCGACATAAAACCACACACACACCTTCTTGGGGGGATGAACAACAGAAACCATGAAGGATGGAGATGGTGATCAGAGTAAGATATGACAATAATAGTAATTTAAAATTCATCAAGAGGTCACGAGTGTGGAGGGGTAGGGAGGGAAAAAGAAGAGCTGATACCTAGGACTCAATAGAAAATAAATGTCTAGAAAAGAATGATGGCAATATATACATGTATATATATGTATATATACATATATATAGATATATATACTGGATACAATCAATGTATGAATTCTGGAGTTGTAAAAGCCCACAATAAAATAAAACAAAAAACCCATACAAAATGGAACCATCTAGCTGATTCTGGTTCAAATTACTTGTTAGGACAGAGCAGAACTTCCTCCTAGGACTTCCAGTCATTGGATTTTCTTTGTTTGTTTGCTTGTTAATCTTTATAGCGACAGATGGTCACGTCTGCCCCCCATGGAACAGAACAGGGGTTGGGTCAGAAGTGCCCAACTTGGCATTGACAGCCAAGTGTGTCACCCTCACATACCAGGGCTCCTCCAAACCCCCTGAGGTGTGTCTGGGAGGCTCGCTGCAACCTCCCCACTGACGGCCTCGCCCACGTCAGTCGCCGCCATGCTTTCCCTTGCTCCCCTCTCTCAGAATGGTTTCCAGGCTCTCCAGTCTGCCCCAACCCTCTGCTTTGGAGAACGTGCACATTAAGTTCAGTGGTTCAAATGGGAGAAAGCGTCTCTGCCCCTGTGAAGGGTTCCAGCCTTCGAACCCCACAAGGGCAGTTCTACTCATCCCATAGGATCACCGTGGGTTGGAACTGACTCGATGACAGATAGACGGTTTGTGTTGTCTGCGGTTATTTGTTGTTCCTTCTACCGAAACCATTCTACGCCCTCCTTCTATTAGATCCCTCACCCTTCAAGTCTCAGAGACGGTGTCTTCCGCCAAGATGCCTTCCCAGGACCTTTAGTCTACGACTCTACCTCTGTGCTCAGACAGCGGCCCCCGGCTAGATGTGGCCACAGATTTCTGAAATGGTGGGATGTACCTGAGGTCTGAAGGCAAACTACAAGGAAAGCAAAGTAGACTCTCTTGGTGATGGCATTTTAGGCTGATGACACGGTGATCTGAGACTGTCATTTCACGGGTTTCTTCTAACTCTTAAAATTATGGCCACTAGAACTTTGCAAACGCCAGAAGTGGATAACTTTATATTTCTATTAGGAAGTACTGTTCCGGAGTATTCCACACTGCTGGTTGGCAACACACATTACAGCTGTATCATTTTATCAGCTGCCTGATTTTGAACCTCTGCATATTGTAATATTTAGGAGGGAAAGGTCATGTGTGTATGATTTCCCACCAATACCTTAGTGTTAAGGACAGCACACAGATTGAATGAAGTCCTTTATATTGGGGCTAAGAGAATCTTCCAGTGATAAGAAATGTAACTAAGGTCAATCAACTTGATCTTATCTACAATTTTAATAAAAATACAGTGCTATTTTATAGATATTAGGTACCAGGTGCTGAGCTATGTGAACTTTGCACTCATGGTCCTATTTAATCCTCACAACAAATTTAGGTATTAGGTATAATTATCATTAGCCCATTTTAAAGATGGAAAAGCACAGTGAATTTGGGGAGCAGTATCTATGTGATCTGTATCTGTATGATTCTGTAAAGGTAACAACGGACACTGGGTATTTCCACCATCCTTAGACCTTTACAAGACAGGGAGCGATCCTTAATGGAAGCAAATTAATAATATCGTTGAGGAGAGTATGGGATTCCAAGAAGGAATGTGGACAGTGACAAGAAAATTTAAGTGCATTATAAGAGTGTGAAACACTGTGAGTGAAGTGTGTGTTGGTGGAGGGGAATGGACGGACTCAAATAACTTTGAAATGAGTGGCTCTCTAAGATTAAAGGAGCACTTGCGTAACTAGTCTACTCTAATTGATAAAGTTTATTTCCTTGGGGGTGTGGATACACAGATGGACAATTCCAAAACCACCATATACATACTCTAAAAGGGCACCACCGAGTAGATGGATAGCAGATGGTGGAGGCAAGTTTCTCACCAGCGAGGTAGCATGACACAGAAAAGCCAGAATAGAAGGCTAGAACAGTCCCTGTGGAGACGGATTACAGTTATAGAAATCCGTATGAACTCATGTTTGACTCACTCTAGGTACAGGGGTGTCTAGTTAGAAATATTTGTGTATATGAATTTACATGTGAGTTGTTCCTTACTCTGCCAGCTAAGAGAATCCAGACGCCATGATGATCCATGATCAGCTAACACAGGTAGCAAGCAGATTTGAGTTTCTAAGACCATTCCCCAGTCAACGGAAGCAAAGCTCATTGAAGATGCACTTGATTCTAGAGCTAAGGCAGAAAATACGCACAAAAAAACCCCGAAGCATCTTGCAGTGACAGAAGGAAGTGTTAAAAGATAAAATGGGGGCTGAGCCCCGGTGGCGTAGTGGTTGTGCGCAGGACTGCGGCCCACTGGGATGGAGGTCCAATTCCAGCAGCAGTTCCACAGGAGCAAAGGCTGGGCCTCCTACTCCCCCTACCAGAGGGCAGTGATGCCCAACAGACAAAAACAAAAATGAAAAAAAAAATAAAATGAAGATGTAAACTCACACAGAGAGAAACAGACACATGATGGAGACATGTAAAAGGAAAACAGAAGGTCAATGAAAGAGCCCTCAATGGCCCAAAGGTGAAACAGTTTAAACAGCACAACATTACTGGACTATAGTCCAAAATATAAAATAAATATTCATGAGCTGATACCGAGATAAATACATGACTGAGTAAATACATAAATACCAGGGGGAAAGTCCAATTTTTCATGCGGAAAAAATTCAAGTTATTTATTTAAATATTCTGCTCTCAAAAACTGAAACAAGATCCCATATTCCTTAAGCGTGGTCTGCATATAGTGACTTCCTTCCAAGCGGGGAAAAAAGAGTAACTTTACACAAAGAAACCTGACAAATGGTCGTTCAGCCAGTGGACAGCAGACTTCTTAGCAGAAGCCAGGGAGGCCATAAGAAAGTGGTACAACACTTTTCAGACGCTGAAAGAAAAGAGCAGTCAACGGTGACATTCATATTCAGTGAACATCTTTCAGGGATGAAGATGAGCTAGAGGGACTCTCAGATGGAGGGGACCTAAGAGCATTTGCAGTCAACAAACCTGCTTTAAAAGACCTTCTAAAGGAAGCTCTACAGACAGAAGGGAAATGATACGTGAGGGAAACAGCACATCCAGAAGGAAGAACAGTAGCAATGGAACCGAAAATAATTTCAGCAATGGGAAGGGGATGGCTTGAAAACGTCAACAAAAGATAAAGATAGCTATCTTAAAAAAATCATCACAGGGGAAATTCATTATTCAACATGACCGGAACAACGTGAATGAATAAAAATAAAAGTACTTTAAAAATGGGGGAAAGTACGATAGGAATCACGTAAACAGTGTGATTCAAGTTTTATTTCTATGAGGGGGACTTCAAAAAGTTCATGGAAAAGAGGGCTTCAAAGAGAAGGCCATTTTCTCCCATGAACTTTTTGAAGTCCCTTCATGTGTTTAGATGAAGTATATAAACACACACAGCTGGAGCTGGCGGGAGGTATAAGTGTTTTTTAAAAACATATTTTTATGTTTCCAAATATTCTCTCAAGCACGATGACATTGGGCTAAGGAAAAGGTAGCAATTATTTAAAACTTTCCAATCTTGCTAGACTTCATTTTAAACGTTTGGCATTAACACTGCTTTTTAGGCATAAGATATAAATTCTAATGATTCATCTGAATATAAATTTAGCAGGCAGACTTTCAAAACCAAATCAAATGGATAAATAAAGAAGATTCTGTATGATTTTAGGGAAAATGGAATTCTTTATGTCATGGGTGTTAAACTGGTAGCTCACTGGCTGCATGCGGCCCCTGAAGTAAGTTTTTTGTGGCCCACGATGCCCTGAAATAAAATGAAAAGAGAAAAAATTGTTATGAAGAAAATAGTGCCTAGGTGCTATTACAACTCGGCTTCATAACAATTTTTTTTCTATTTTCATTTTATTTTACAGTATCATGGGCCACAAAAAAAAATCCCTTGGGGGCCACATGCAGCCCACGGGCCACCAGTCTGATACCCCAGCTTTATGCCATAGACTGGCTCCGTACTCACGCTTAAGGAGCTCAAAAGACTTATTCAACAAGATCTGATCTTGTTAATCTCTACATCACACTTCTTAAGATGACAGAGAAAAAAATAAGAAAGCATGACTCCAATGGAATGGGATGTATGGAATGGCTAAAGCCAATGGCTTATCAAAATCAAAGCTATTGCAAAATGCATCATGTCAACATTATTTTACTAAGTGCTTCTGTCTTAGTTCTTCACTAAGGATGGAGCCTAACCTGAAGGAGGTATTGATCATATGGTGATGTTCCAGCTGAAGATGCATCTCTGGGGAGGAGTTGACAGCAGCTCCTCTTTTTCTAGGGCCTGTCCTGGGTCAGAGGCTCTCCTCATGTTTAGCATGGAGCCTCATAGGGGCGCCTTGCAGGCTCGGTGTGGACAACTTCATCATTGTCCTCTCCCTGAGTTTTCTAACTCATTATTCTAGAGCAGGGGTTCTCAACCTTCCGAATGCTGCGCCCCTTTCATGCAGTTCCTCAGGTGGTGGTGACCCCCAACCATAACATGATTTTCACTGATACTTCTTAACTGGGATTCTACTGCTCTTATGAATCAGGTTGCTTCCATGAAGGGATGGTTTGACCCCCAAAGGGGCGCAGCCCACTGGTTGAGAATCGTTGCGCCATAGAAGCACTGGGATCTATTAGCTTCCTGGTTCCCAACCTTGGGACAGCAGAAAGACCAACACCAGCTCCACACACGTTCTCCCTGGGAGGTGATGATGAGAGCAACTCCCTTCCTTCCTTCCTTGCATTTCTCTGCGGTGGCACTGTACAGATTTCTGTCATTTGGAACTTAGTCCAGAGTGTCACAGGGACATAGTAACTGCATCTCTGTGACGGGAAGGAAGGTGCAGGGCTCTTATCAATTGAATTGGGTTCTCATTCCTCCCACCCCTTCAAGAATGTGTGGGGACCCTGGCCTTCATGTACAGGACTGCCATCACCCCCCTGGGGAATCAGGGTGGCTCTGTTACGATTATATCAGTCCTACCAGTGTTGGATGCGTCTCAGACGAAAGGGAATTTGGAGGTCACCTCATATTAAAGGGGTGACCAGGCATAGAGACAAATGGGGAAGAGACGGGTGCCGCTTGCAGATTGAGCTAAAAGCTGACTGAAACGTGGACTTTCCCTCAGCGCGGGCAAAAAGATTCAGCCATTTGACTCTTGGTGTCTTCCAGTTACACATTCTGGCATGAAGATCTGTTGTTGCCATATAGCTCTCCCCAACCAGGCTGCCTGTTTCTTGAAAGTAGCAACGAGGTTCTGTCGGCTGTAGGCTCTCCGGAGTCTAGTACAGCTCCTGTCTGGTGGACTCTGGGGCTCTTGGTTATCCTCTAGTTAGCTGTGATTCAGGACAGTCCCACGTTATAGGCAGGTAGTAAGCACTAGTTGGTTACAAAAAGATGAAATGTAATATGGTCATTTCTCCCCTATTACCGTGGAATTACAGAATTGCTCCAGACTTTATTAATTGGAAATGTGTGGTAGTCTGGAAAAAAATTAATTTATGCAGGTAAAAAGGGGTTATTAACCCATTTTAGTGGTGTAAAGAGAATGATTAAGCTAATTAAGAAAACAAATTGTTTTCAGCAGGCCATAGGCATTTAAAATCACCCAATCATACAAAAATAATTTGTGAGCTATGTTACAAATAACACCCCTTAACCTATTCATTAAATCAGGTCTCTGAGGATGTCTACTAAGCAGTGCAGTCTTAGCTTGATTCATTTACTATTTGTATTTAAAATATCCCATAAGTCAACCTTTTATTAATTCAATAGGTGATGCCTGCAGTTATTCAGAGTTCACTTACCAACATCAATTCTCCTAAATTCTACAAAGTGTAATAGATGGAGGGGAAATGATGTTAATAAAATATGCGTACATTTTGGGCTCATTATTTTATTTCTTCCCAATATATTCTAATTTCATTCATGCCCCAGGCACATGTTACGGAGTACAGATACCTAACATCCAATCTCATTATCGCTATCTAATGTTTATTGTTTCCAGCTGTTGATTGAGCAGAGGTTCCATACAAGGGGGCTTCAAAAAGTTCACTGAAAAAAAAAAAAACAGAATTAAAAGATAATGAAAAATGTCCCCCAACTCTCAAAAGCTCCCTCATGAATATGGATGCCGTCACACTGCTTGCTGAAAGTGAAGGGGACTTGAAACACTTACTGTCGAAGGTCACATACTACATCCAGACTTCAGCATGGATTATACCTTAGAGTGGAGAAAATGAGCATCCTGACAACGGAGCCATCAGCAAACTCATGAGAAACAGGGAAAAGGTTGTCAAGGATTTCATTCTACTTGGATTACCAATCAATGTCCGTGAAAGCAGTAGTCAAAACAAAACAAAACAAAAACCAAATGGTGTGTTGCAGTAGGCGAATGGACTACGGAAGACGTCATTTGGATGACTGCGGGGTGCCCGAGGCGGGTAATGGACTTTGTCATCCCTGTAGTTGAAGGGGGAAGCTGAGCAAGGGACCAAGGAAGACCAAAGAAGAACGGATGCATTTGGATTGGGGCGCTGGAGAACACAACTGAATATACCACGGAATGCAAACGCCAGGTTGGGAGGAAGGACACGCACAATGCATCTGAGGACAAGGGGTGGCAAGTGCCTTCCATTCTGGACATCGGGTCCGGAGGAACCAGTCCCTGGAGAAAGAGCTTATGCTTGGCAATATGGTGGATTGGCAACATAGAGGGAGCCTCTCCATGGGATGGCGTGACAGTGGCTACAATTAGGGGGTCAAAGACAGCATTGATGGTGACGCCGACGAGGCTGCGGCTGTGTGCTATGATGATACATCAAGCTGCCGTCCGTGGGGGCCAATGCAGTGACGCTACATGGCAACAATGCAGAAGTCTGTCAAACTCAAGTCCCGAATATTCCCTACAGTCAAACCAAACCCAACTCACCATCACTGTCACCTTAAAACGAAACAAAACAAAAAACACATCTGGGGGGTTTGATAGGATATCGTTCTTGAGATGGGCTGTGTAAAGGCATGTAATATGTTTCCTTAACAACAACAACAAAAAATACCTCCAGATTCCTCAAATCTTAATAGTGGTTGCAGAGGCTTAAGGAGAAAAAATAGAAGAAAAAATCCAAAACAATCCCCCCCTCCACACACACACTCTAAGAAACCAAATCCACCTCCTGGATATCAAATGGTTTCTGATGAGTGGCGGCCCTCTCTGCTACAGAGTGGAAGTGCTCCCCACAGCTTTCTTGGCATAATGCTTGTGGGAATGGATTGCCAGTGCTTCCATGGAACCCCCAAACCTTCACACTTCAGAAAAACCTGAGCTTACTGACATCGAGTCCATCCCCACTCATAGTGGCCCCTTGGGATGGGATCAAACTGCCTCCTACGGGTTTCTGAAACTGTTACCCTTGATAGAATTAGAAAGCCTCACCTTTCTCCCTCGGAGCAATGAGTGGTCTTGAACTGCTGACCTTTTGGCTAGACTTTCAAAGTCTAACCACTCTTTGTACCTCCCAGGGACCAACTCATGACCGTGACCTTTGAGCCCAATCTTCAGAGCTCCTTTATCCTCAGTCTTTCCTTCCTCAGTAGATGGCAGGGACAACCTACTGCATGTTCAAGTCAAAAGCCTTGAAGTTCTCTTTGTTCCTCTCTTCTCTCACACCCCACATCTATTCCATCCCAAAATATTTGGGGCTTTGTCTCCCGAACCCCGCCATAATGTGCTGCTTCCCCTACAATCTCCCGTGTGAAGGAAACATCTTCTGTCTCTCCATAGAGTATCACACCAGCAAAATATATATACTATGTATATTAAAAATATAGTGTAAACAAAAAGAGGCAAGTCATTCAGCGAAGTCTCTGTTCAAAACAATCCAAGTTCCCATCTGCTCATCTATGTGAATACAATATATATGAATACAATTCCCCAGCCCTCACCCACACAGAGACCAAAGTTGCCAAGTGTCCGTTAGCTGAAGTCAAGTGAGGTCCTGCATACAAGGATCCATCGGTGCCCCTTCCCGAATGAATGGTTGAGAATCAGATTCTTGTGACACACTGGGTGTTGTAATTGACTGATCTTTTTTCTTAGTGTAGAATGATGTTTACCAAAGTGGGTGATCCCACTTCTTAGGGCACTGGAACACTGGGGGGTGGGAGGGGTTGCAAAACAGATACCTATATTTTAACTTGGATTATAGGATATTGTACAAAGTTTTCAAATACTGGGGTGGGGGGGGGCGGGCGTTCCCCTCTGAAAAAGGTTCAGTAAACAAAATAAGTTTGGGAAGCTGTGTTCCAGAAGCTCTGTTAAAACCTGTTTAGCATCATAGGCACAGGCAAGCACTCCAATGACAGACAGGTGTTGGGTGTACATGAGGAACCCTGGCTGCAAATAGAACCTGGTCTTCCGCACAGAAGGCAAACATTCTCCCAGTGAAGCATCACTATGTTCCAGATGCAGGAGAAGAAAAGCTTGGTGCAAGTTCCCGTTCCACATGGACCCACTAACTCATTTTCCTAGCACACCTGCCAATTCACACAGTGATGCCTCTCCAACAACAAGGTACATCAATGGGTAATCATTACCGATAACTGTGCACAAAATCTCCATTTTAATAGCAACATTCTACTATTAAGATTCCTAGGTGGAGCCCCGGTAGCATAAGTGGTTGAGTGCAGGACTGCGGCCCGTGGGCTTGGCGGTTCAAATTCAGCGGTGGCTCTCAGGAGCAGGGTTGGGCAGCTCCCAGGACCACCAGAGGCAGTGATGCCTCCCCCCAAAAACAGAAAAAAAAAAGATTCCTGACTGGTTAAAAGAGATTTATGGTCACAAGAGATTCCACAACATTGGAATGTTAAGTTTTATATGCACCTCAAAGAAGAAGTGCATATACAACTTACAGAGACTTTCAATCATCAAAGATGCATTATGTTATGATAAAATTCTATAGTGGAAATGGAACGGGAGAATTATTTCAGGGAGCAAAAGGATGCCTACAGCATTGGCAGTTGCTAAAGAATAACATGTAGATGTTTTAAAATGGTGAGTAACCGACAGCTTCTCATCATGCCTAACTCTGATCTAATATACATAAGTCACCTATTACAAAACCTACTGATTCATCTAGACTGGTTTCTGGGGGGAAAGTTGTCAGCTGGAGGGTTGGGGTCTGGGATTGTTCTGTGGGCTTGTAGGCCAGGCACCACCTTATTTAGACTGAACTAAAGTTCCCTGCCATTGAGTCGATTCTGACGCACCGTGAACCTAGAGGGCACAGTAAACCCGCACCCAGTTCTGAGGATGTGGTTCTTCCCGGGAATAGGAAGCTTCATCTTTGTACCCTCGGGGTGGCCAGTGGTTTCAAACTACTGACCTCGTGGTTGGCAGTCCAACGCATCACCCACTACGGCCCCGGTGCCTTCCTCTCCACTTTGTTTCAGAAAGCCACGGATCAGGAAGGTATTGGAGCTTTAGTTGAGTCCATTGATTCATGTGGATGGGTGAACGGATGAAGGCGTAGAATCGTTTCTCTACTTTGGATTCTCCAAAGCCAGGCATTTTCTAAATCAAACCTACATTTAATATTAAAACTTCTGTTTTCAGGCAGATGTGTGATACCGGGTAACTACAACGACTCCCGTACAGAGATGACAGTCTGAGAAGCTCACGGGGAGGTTCTACCCTGTCCACCAGGGTCTGCGTGGACAGGATGGCGGTGGGTTTGGGTTAACGTTAGACAAGCAAAAGCACTAGAAAGGCCGCCAGAGGGAGCCCACGTGTTTTTCTGAGCACAGGATGAAGAGAGAAAAGAGGAAGGACAACAGAACAACACATCCAGGATGGGAAGAGAGGGTGGAGGGAGGGGAAGGGCATTACCTGTTCCGGTCATTAAAAGATGCGCATTATTAAACTGACAGACCCGCTTTTGCGCCTGTGGCAAGTCCGAGTCGTACATTGGCTGCGATGCTCTGACACCACAGGAGGATGGGTTAAAAAAGTAACACGGTCTTCGGGAAAGACTCACGTACCCTACAGCTAGAAGGTCCGGGGTGGACGGCCAGGCGTGCGACATCCATGGGACTCTGCTGCTCCGAGAAGGGAGCGTCCTCTGGAGCAGGAGCCGGGGGACCCTGCTCTCACGCTGTCCTGGTCCATATTGCGGTCAACTCTGGGGGAAGTTTGGGGTGTGGTTTCCTGACTTTGTGATGGAGCTATCGAATGACTGCACCAAAAGCACACTTGCCGTGCCTTGGGAAGGTCTTGTTCCCCAGGCGGAGCCCAATGATCCTGACAGTAAGATGAATGGCTTTCCATTTAGCATTCTGAAGTCTTCCCAGAACTGCCAGCCAGGCCAGGCCTGCACAGGATGCCCAGATTGGGGGGAGGGGGAGACCTGTACTGGGCTTCCCAGACCCGCTAGCCACATAAACCAGACTCCACTGGGCAGCCTCAGTGAGCCTTCTGAGCTAGAATCATACTTTGGGGTTTAGATGAGGGCTGCAGAGCCTGCTTTAGAATTAAGCTCAAAAAAAAGCTTTGAGAGCATGGTCGCGTTCTGAAAAAATTCTTTTCCCTTTCTTTAATTATCCCAAACTCAAAATAAAGAAAACAAACTCAAATTCACCGTCATCAAATCAGTTCTTGACTCACCGTGACCCAGTCCCCCAATCATCCTTTATTTTGGAAGGCCAGAGGTTACCATGTAATCAATAAAGAAAATGGAGCTCAGGTACCTGAGTGGCTTGTTAGTGACCCTGGCTACTTAGGGTCCGGGCCAGAGACTCTGATGAGGGGCATTTGTGGAGACCTGGATTAGAACCATGAAGTGCACTCTCCTCCAGACTAATGTCCAGACAGAGAAAATGATTTTATTTCCCCTCCACCTAGGAATGAAAAGCACGATAGGAGTGAATTTGAAGGCTTGGCCCTTCAATTTACCTATTATATTCTTAAGGTAGAATTTTTTCCTAAGTTTCTTCTTCCTGTCTGGATTGGGGGAGGTAGGGGAGGTGGGGGAGGTAGAGGGCATTATACCATGTATGCAAATACATGAACACAAACAAATGCAATCTCACAGGTTAGGTCCTGGGCTGGATGCTGCTAGATTTCACAGGCTTATTAATTCTTGGATATGGATTCAAAGACATTCTTATTAAATTTGACAATGGCAGCCAATTGGGTAGGGGTGGTTGGCCCCTTGGAGAAGCTGATTGAAACGGAAAATGACCTTGACAAACAGAAAAAGGAACAGGAGGGTGAAATTCAATAGAAAGCTGTGTAGAGTAATTCATTCAAGGTGGGGGGGGGGGGGGAAGCCCAAACAAAACAAAGGAGAACAACAGACATGAAAGAGCATAGTGCCTGGGCAATTAGAGCAGAAAAGCTGCAGATCAACCTGCACAATAGCTTCAAAGGCATCACCAATCTAGCCCTGTCACATTTTTTTTTTAAAGCATGATATTGGGAGGTAAGCAGAGAGGAATTCTCTCCCGTATATTCAAAATCGATGAAGCTTTGGGGCAGGGTGTGAGGGGAAAAATGTGTCTTGCTGGGAGGCTGAAATGCTTAAAGTTTGGCAGTGAGGTTTGGGTAACTTTGAAATGGGCACTGATTAACACCAAAAAACCAAAGTCGGGTTAATTTCTAGTCAGAGTAGCAGCAGTGTCAGACAGGGCAGAAGTTCCCCGTGAGTTTCCAAGGCCAGGACTCTCTGGGAGCAGAAAGCCCCATCATCCTCCCTGAGTAACTAGAACTTTCCAGTGGCAATCCAATGCCCCCCCCACCCCCCTCGGAGGAGCAGGTTCCAGATGCTCTTCTGTCCCTGTGCTCACACAGTGTCCCCACCCTGGACTCTGCCCTCACCTTTCTTCCCACGAGTGTCCACACGGCCCTCACCTCTCTTGGGAGCCCTGCTCGGAGCCCTCCCCCATCCCTCAGGAGCATGCATCGATGCATATGTGCACGTGCATGCCACACACACCTGGTTGCTTACTAAGAGGGTGGAAATCTGAACCCATGGAGAAAGAGGAGACCTTCTGTTTCCATAGAGATTGACCACTTCAAAAACCCTATGGAGTGGGTTGACTCTGACCTGTAGACTCTCTATGAGTGACTGAGCAGTGGGTTTTGTTTTTCATTAGTTTTTTATTACATATTATATGTGTGTTCATGAATGTGTGTACATTAGATGTAAGCCTATCAATCTCTCTATCCCTCATGTGTCATCCCCCCTTTTGGGTCTCCATAAAGCATACACTAAGGTCAACGCTGGCTAAGCATTTGGCTGTATTATCTGATTAACACTGTCAGACACCCCCCGAGGGAGACTCTCCTATTACTCCCATTATGCAGATAAGGAACCAGTCTTCAGGCTGAATAAGTGAGTGGAACAGCTGGGCTCTCAGCAACTACATGCCCCCCTCCCACCCCCCCCCTCACCCCACCATAAAATTAAGTCAGGACTCCTCACGACTTGTACACCCACAATACATGTGTTCGCAGGGCTGCAGTTCCGTAAAGGAAGGGACCATGTTTCATTGGCTGCCATGACCTGTACTAGAGCTGGCATCCAACAGGGTCCTTAAGTGGTTTACTGAAGGTCTCCAGCACTGGATGGCAAACTCAAGGGCATGTCTTTGCGGAATTCTTTGACTGAAGAGCAACAGAAAATAGGACTGAAATGAAGGGAACGGGGTTTAAACACTCATAAAAAAACTGGCAATAAGGACCCTGAACAAGGCTGGATCCTACTAGTCAGGGGAGTTTTCGAATCTGATATTCTAAAAAAAAAAAAAAAAGTGTAAGGAGTGGAAATAGTTTTACCTACCTACCTACCTACCCATATAAATGTTGAGGGGGCTACAAAAATGCATGGAAAATGTCATGATCTTTTAATTCCATTCTCCTTGAACTCTGTGAAGCTTTGTTGTGTAAATGTACATCTGTTTGTATCTGTCTGTCCGTCTGTCCATCCATCCACCCATCAATCCATTCCTGCGGTATCTGAGAGGGATGGCAGCAGGTTTTTCATCACTAGGGACACCCAGAAGCCGGCGTGACCCAGAATTGTGATTAGAAAAGACTCTATGTCCTCTGGGCACGTCATCACTAGACCAGCTTACCCACTCCACAGACATTACAATTCTCCGTCCTAAACATCAGACATAGTTTAGAAATAATTTGGTCGAGGTGTCTCCAAACACAAACAATGAAAATGTCAATGCTGCCCAGAAAAATGATACTACATATTTTATTCCCACAGTCAACTGAGTGAGATAAGATGTTAGCATTCCAAAGCACCCACTGATGAGCGTAATGGCCTGCAGCAGAGGAGAAAATATTTCTGAAGACAGCAATATCCTCTCCCACCCGAGTGGAGTCAGCAGGTCAGTGCATTACTTCACCATGACCTCACGTTCCTCGTCCTTGCCTGGGGCAGCGAACAGACTCTCAGAGAAAACCTGAGTCACCCAGCCTCTCCCTGCATTTCCAAAGTGAGAGCCACAAGAGATTTTGGCTAGAGATGAGGGGAGCTTTTTTCCCTTCTTTATCAATGGCCAACCCTTCATCATGACCCCAGATATTATTGGGACAGAGTCAATTAAATTTTGATTACAGGATAGATACACAACTTGTTGAAAACCAGATTACAGGCTATAACTCAGCTAGTGCCCAGAAAATCTTCAGTCTGGCAACACTGAAAAGCCCCATTTCCCAAGAGATAAATAATGGCTAAGAAACTAAAATTAGGAAGTTGAAACCATCACCAAAGGCAAGTTATACTATTATAAAGACACATCTAAGCTCTATCGAACCACCCCCCAAACATACTTCACAGGGTGTCCCTTCAGAACAAGCAGCCCCTCCTTGTAAACCTCTCCTCCCGCCAATGCCCAGAGTAGACAGATGCCCCAAACTTATGGCATTCTTAACAAGAGACAAAGGATCAGGGTTCCCAGAGTGTTACCTTCAACACCCCACTGCTGCCAAGTTGATTTTGACTCATTGCCACCCTACAGGACAGGGCGGAAATGCTCCAGGGGTCTGCCAAGGCCGCACGTCTTTACAAACGTGCACTGCTGCTTCTTTGTCCCATGGAGCAGGTGGCAAGCTTGAAGCTCCCACTTTATGGTTAGCAGTCTTGGACCAGAGCACCACCAACATTCCCTAGAGAGGCGGCATTACTATATAATTCCAATGCCATCTTAAACAACTCAACATACCACAGTGAGAGAGAGAGAGAGAGAGAGAGAGAGAGAGAGCAAGCTGGGAAGCTTTTAAAAAAAAAATAAAAGCAGAGGAATAACCAGGTAGAATAAAAAGAGCCGCAGCAAGGACATTCTGTCCCATAAAGTGCATAACTCACAAATATGAAAACAAACATTTCTTCAGGGACTCCAGAGCACAGAACTTGCCCTTGGTGCCTTCGACATGAAGTCTCTGGTGCTTTCCAGGAGGCAGGGCCAAGCCAGTGTTGACCCACGGAGCCACACTCTCTAACAGGCTGACTCAAGACCCGAGTGTTTACACACTACACACCTCCTCGAAGGACTGGGCCCAGCCACGCTGGGAACTCTAATCTCCCGTGTGATAAGCACTTCGTCCTTCAGCGTGTGAACAAGTCAAACTTTCTGAGACGCCTCAGCACTTTGTTGCCTCGCACTTCAGTTTAGGCCCCTGAAACCTAGGTTGGTCCCATGCGCGCTGCTGCAGCGGGCTGACCCGACCAGTCAGTTCTGACTCCCCGCCGCTCTGCACAGGCTTTCTGAGACCGCCAGTCTTTACAGGAGCAGAAGGTCTCCTCTTTCTTCCGGTGACCAGCTGGTGGGTTGGACGTGCTGACCTGAGGTTAACAGCCCAAGCTATGTCCCCCAGTTCCACTGTAGCTCCTATATGTATCACCCCACCCCCTCCTATAAAAGACCACCACCAACAACCAAGTGCACTACTTTCGCGGTTGACTGCAACCCATAGTGCCCCTGTAAAGGATTTCCCAGACTACGTTGCTGAACCAGAGCTGACTGCTCATCTTTCTCCCCCGGGGAGGCGGATGGGTTTGAACCGTTAGTCAACCTGACAGGGAGCAGTGCAATGTGCCTAATCCACAGGGCTACCATGCTCCAGAGAGGTACCGGAGCTAGTTAAACCACTCAGCTAAGCCCTACCCATGCCATACAGTATAGAATTGTCCCTTGGGATTTCTGAGACTGTAAATCAGGGGTCCTCAAACTGCGGCCCACGGGCCACATGTGGCCGGCCAGGGACATTGATCCAGCCCGGGGGGTATTTTTGCTGCTGTCCTGCTTAGCAGCTGACTCATCCCAGGCCGGCAGTGAATTTGTTCAAAGTTTTGTTTTTTCTTAACTATAGTCTGGCCCTCCAACGGTCTGAGGGACAGTGAACTGGGCCCTGTTTAAAGAGTTTGAGGACCCCTGCTGTAAATCTTTACAGGCGCAGAAAGCCTCATCTTCTCCTGAGAAGGGACAGGTGGGTTCCAAGAGCTCAACAATCCATAGGCAGCCCAATGCAAAACTCACTACACCAGAAGGACTCCGTCCTCAGCCTAACTCAGAGGAAAAACTCATTGCCACGGAGACTAAACTAACTCATAGCGACCCTCACAGACACAGCAGAAACTGCTCCTGTGGGTTTCAGAGACTGTAAATCTTTACAGGCGCAGAAAGCCTCCTTTTTACCACACTCAATCCAAGACACAGAAGAGTGTCTGCTAAGGTGAACCAGAAAACTCTGGCCATGGTGTTTGGATAGACTCTGAATGGCATCCGTCAGGCTTTACGGAAGGGCTTGAAAAGCTGTCCCACAGAAAACTGCCGCTCAGCATTCAGATGGTATGGAAAGGCTTTACATGGTTTTATGGGATTATCTAAGGTTGTTCACAGGTGAACTTTGTGGGTACACCGTTTCTTTCTTTCTTCAGCTGGTCGAGAAGATATCATGGTCAGAGCCTCTCTGTAACAGGGAGGCTACCCAGCAATGTTCTGGCTTGTGAGCTCTAACCTTGAAAGAGAACAACAGTACAGAGAGAGAACTGTTATTGCATTTCCTAATGATTCCTAAAATGCCAAACCCTTCGACTCTCACAATGATTCACTTATCATTCTTTGATTGTCCCCTCCTGAAAAAGATTCGTTTTCACAAAAGATTCGTTTTTCACAAAAAGATTCGTTTTTCTCTCCTTACCATTAGCTAATCAAAGCCTTATATCTTGACTACAAATATAGAAGTTGTTCTTGATATACAGGACACGCGGGTTTGAAAGGTTTGAAAACTCCTTATTTAAGCAACCTTCTTGAAAAGGAGACCTCATAAGAATCCAAGGCTGCTCCTTACCAATTGCTAGAGTAACTTTTTCTTGACCTCCAGAAACTCTCTGAGCTTGAAACATGGTTCCGTTTGATATTGGAAAAAGCACCTTCATATTTAGCAAGAAGCTTGCCAAATGCAAGCTCAAATACAGTAACTTCTAAGAAAAATGAGGCTTTCAAGTGATCTTTTTTTAGGAGGTGGGGGTGGGAGATGGTATCAGAAGATGGGATTGCATGATGCTCACCTTCCCAACACAATTGCTGAAGACAAAGTGGGTACATAAACAAATGTGGTGAAGAAAGTCAATGGTGTCTAGCTATCAAAAGATACATGGTAGCATCTAAGGTCCTAAAGGATTGAAGATAAACAAGTGGCCATCTAGTCCAAAAGTAACAAAGCCCACATGGTAGAAGCTCACCACCCTGTGTGATCACGAGGTGTCAAAGGGATCAGGTATCAGAGAACAAAAAGTTATATCATTGTAAATGTGGGGGGGCGGGCGGGTGCAGAGTGGGGACTCAAAGCCCATCTGTAGACAACTGGACATCCCCTTACAGATGGGTCATGAGGAGACAGCCAGCCAGTGTTTAGTATAGCACTGACAAAACATACAACTTTCCTCTAGTTCTTTAAGGCACTTTACCCCTCACTGTCATGATCCCAATTCTACCTTACAAATCCAGCTAGACCAGAGGAGGTACACAGGTACAGATAAGAGCTGAAAACACAGAGAATCCAGGACAGATAAACCCCTCAGGACCAACAATGAAAGTAGCGATACCAGGAAGGTAAGGTGAAGGTTGGGAGGAAAAAAGAGAACTGATCACAATGATCTACATATAACCCCCTCTCAGGGGGAGGGATAATAGAAAAGTGGGTAAAGGGAGACATCAGAGAGCATAAAACAAGACAAAATAATAATAATTTATAAAGTATCAGGGGTTCGTCAAGGAAGGGAAGGGAAAAAATGAGGAACTGACACTAAGGGCTCAAGTAAAAAGAAAATGTTTTGAGAACGTTGCTGGCAACAAATTTACAAAAGTACCTGACATGACGGGTGGATATATGGATTTGTATGAGCCCCCATTAGAATGATTTTTTTTTAAAAAGGTGGGATTGTTCTATAATTGCAAATTAATTTGGTGTGGCTCTTCTATTCATAGTTGTTGACCTTCCCGTCTGTGACTGGGTAGGGGCGTGCAAATAAGATGTAGAGACTCTAAAAAGGTTTTTCACTTTGCTGGCTAAAAGACTGAGCTGTCTCAAGAATAGATAATCCCATGACCATGAGAAAGAGGAGCCACCAGCGGAGCATGTGAAATCCTGGCCTTGAAGCAGTGGGGCAGCTGAGGTGCCAGAGGACACAGCACTGAGACCGTGAGCAAGAGTGCAGGAGTTGCAGCTGACACACTGAGGGAGGGCAGTGGGCTGGGAAGTAAAGAATAAGTCAGACTAAGTGCCTTCCAGCAGGAAGCTGAAGTGCAGAGTGGGGTGTCCTTTAGGCATTTACCAGAATGAAAAAGTACTGTCACACTTGCTGGAGCAGGGCAGAGGTCAAGGAACAATGTGGCTGAGAAACCAAGGGCCAGAGGGGCATGCCTGCTGGCACGGTTGAGCAGAAGCAGCGTGTACACAAAACTGTGTCCTTAGTGTTTTCTGATCCTGATTTGTGGTGACTTGTTTGAGTCTTTAATAACCTGCCCAGAGCATGGGCTCTGTCAGTGAATTCTTCATGGTTAATGCATCAGCTTATCAAAGCCTTCTGAGCAGCAGAGTGCTGTGTGATGATCAGTTGGCATTGGGATAAACTAAAGAACGATAAGGGGGGGAGACATTTCAACCTCTGCCTTATGGGACGCATCCTGGGGCAGATGTGCAGGTGGATTCTCCTCATTAGTGAGGCTGGCATAGGTCACGGATGACTTCAGTAAACCCCCTGCAATCGAGACTCCTGGATTGGCTTGTTCCTTGCTGCCAAAGAAAACTTTAAACTTCCCAAACGATACCGCCCCAGAGAAGTTCCTTTCTAAATACACAATTATGATGACTTAAAAACAAAAACAAAACAACACTGCCATTGAGTCCATAGAAGCAAAAAATGAGAAACAAAATGAATCTTCAAGAGTGCAACTAGAACGTTTCACAATAAAATGCTCCCATAATCATGATTTTCAACCTTCCAGTCAACCAGGTCTGGTCTTTATGGAAGAAGAAGAAGAGTGCATAACTTAGGTCAAAAAGAAAAAAAAAATCATGGTATGAGAGGGACTGGAAATATTCACAGCAAAATGGAATAGAAAAATAACGGGATTTCCCCCATGAACTTTCTAAAAAATCATTTTATTGGGGAAACTTACAGATCTTTTAATAATCCATCATTCAATTGTATCAAGCACATTTGTACATTTGTTGCCATCATCATTTCCGAAACATTTTCTTTCTACTTCAGTCCTGGGTATCAGCTCATTTTTTCCCTCCCTCCCCCAACCCCCCCCCCCATCCTCATGAATCCTTGATCAATTACAAGTTATTGTTGTTATTTTACAATTTACACCATCCATTGTCTCCCTTCACCCATATTTCTATTATTCATCCACTTTGGTGGGGGTGGGGATGGTATTTTATAAATCCAACCTGTGATCAGCTTCCCTCCTCTTCCCCTGTTCTCTCTCCCTACAACCCCCATTGAACTTTTCAAAGCTCCCCTCTCTACAAAACAACATCGAACAACCACAGAACAACAACAAAAAAGTGACTTGCTTTATTGGCTCCATGATATTTTTTCTAATATTTCCACAATTACTTTATAGATTTCACTCTTCTGTATCACCAAACATTAATGCTATACCTAGCTATTACAGTAAGTAGCAAACAAAAATAATCCAGTAAGTATCTGCCAGCCCATTTGTTCTTAGCAAAAATGCCATTTAAGAAAAGAAAGTTTGTTTGTTTTATGTAAGGTAAAATAAGTCTGGAAATAAAATATAGCTGGCAAGATCACTTATTGATGCCTGTTTTGTGTGCTTGTTTGATTAAAAGTTAAACGTGGTAATTAAGAAAATCAAGAGTAGTTGCTGGAAAGGAGAATATGTGCTTTCCACAAAGAATTCATTTGGACAGTGAAACAATAGTCTAAGCACTTTCATTTCGGTCTACAGACATGTTATTGCTATTTAGAAACATAAAGGGAGTAAGAGATTGCCCAGCATGTAGTGAAAGAAGATAAAGATAAAAAGAAATCATCATAACACAACTTGTCTTATAAAGGAAGAATTTCAATTAACACCACTTTAAGGCTCTTAGGTTTCTTTTTATCTTTCTGGAGCCTCGACTCGGCTCATGCATGTCTTTCATCTTATTGAGTTGGCTTTGACTGATGGGGTTGGAACATTTCTCTAACAGCACATGGTAATGTTATATCCACTCTATTTGTTGATAGAGAAAATGTATACTTTTCTCTTGGCTGGGGAATTTGACTTAGAATGAAAACCAAAAGTAGAAATCGAAGCAAAACCCACTGCAACTGACAAAGACCTTGCAGAAGAGAGCAGAACTGCCCACAGGATTCCCAAGGCTGCAAATGTTATCAAAGCAGATGGCCACATCTTTCTCCCATGGTGTCACTGATGGGCTTGAACCACTGAACTATGGATAAGCAACCAAATGTGTAACCCCTGTGCCACCAGGTCTCCTGGATTTAGCAATCCCCAAGCACATACAAACAAGCATATAATCATGCATTATTCGGGGAGAAAGCCTAGCCAGAGCTTCAAATAGTTCAGGAAAACATGGCACTAAGGAGTTTTCTGTATCTGATTTTTGGTTTGCTGTAAAGTGAGACAGCTGTTAGGCCCACTGTCATCTCACTCTTGGGGGGGTCCAACTTAAAGGTCACTGAGTGCCCAAGAGAGACAGGGTTTCCTTTTGAAGCCTGGGACATTTTAGACTTCCCAGGGCTTGGGCATAATATGTGCACTCTCCACAGAAGGGATGTCCCTTGATGAAGAAGGTCCTGGTCCTTTAATCCCTTTCACTAGGCTACTGATTTGCATATTTGTCAGTGCATGCCCTGGGCCATCCATTATCCAACCTGTTGGCAGGATGAGTTTATTACTTTAGATTTTATAGCTTGCTGCTTTAGATTCTTCATGACTCCTTCATGAAGGAAGTAAATGAAACTGATGATCCAGGGTTTCACGCAACACACGAAGATAATTTGACAAAAGATCCCTGGAAGAATTCACTGAAGAAAGGTCTTTGAAGAACAGCCATAAAAATAAGAGAACGGGCATTTTTCAGAGAGGAAACATACAAAGAAGATGACACGATACTTGAAAGCAATAGTACTTGTAGTAATAGTCCTCACCCTCACTGAGCTTTATTGTACTTAAGCTCTGTCCATTTGTGGTGCATTGGTGGCTCTCACATTGCTGTGATGCGGACATCACATGTGACTGGTATTTTGAGCACTAGCAAGGGAAGTCATGGTGGACAGATTTCAGCACAGCTTCCAGATCAAGTGATCGATGACAACATGTGATCTGATGTAATTAAACAGGAGGAGCCCCTGGTGAGGGTGGGGGGGGAAGCACTCAGAGTCTACCTTGGGAAGAGCCACCTCCTGGCAGCAAAATGTGGATGGAGTCAAGCTTTCGGGATTGGCATTTGATGATGTGGTGTGACTCCGCTTGAGACAAGCACATGGCAAACATCTCGGAATCACCAGAACACAGGTGGTATGAAATATGCGTCTAAGAGAGTTCAAAGCTCTAAGAACAATGAAATAGAAAAGATAAAAGATCAATATCTTAGGTAAGAGGGAGCTGAAATGGACTGATAGCAGCCATTTGGAATCAGACAAATATGGGACCTACTAGACTGGACATGAAGACACGAAGGAGGACAGTCTCAAATTTATCACCAAAAAGGATATTTCAAAATCTATCCTGAAGTCGAACCCCATCAGCAATAGAATAATACACATACACCTGACCTACAAGGAAGAACAGTTAGCTCAACTTTCATTCAAATTTGCACACTAATTACTAATGCCAGGCGTGAAGGTTTTGAAGAGCGAGCCCTCAGCAACTTTTGCAGTCTGAAATTGATCAAGAATATAATGAAGATGCACGGATAAGTCCTGGTGATTGGAATGAGAAAGTTCAAAATAAAGAAAGAGAATCCATGGCTATAAAAGACGACGTTGGAAAAACGAGGAGCTGATACCAAGGGCTCGAGTGCAAAACAAACGTTTTGAGAATGATGATGGCAACAAGTGCACCAATGTGCTTGACACAATGGATGTAGGGATGGATTGTGATAAGAGTTGCATGATCCCTCCCCCCCCCAGTAAAATAATTTTTTCTTTTTTTTTTAAAGAAGAGAAGGAAGAAGAGGAAGAAAAGGAAGAAAAGAAGGAGGAAATAGAGAAAGAGGACAAGGATGAGGAGGAGGACAAGGAGGCAGAAGAGGGGAGGAAGAGGAATAAAATGATTTTTTAAAAAAAAACAAAAACAATACCAATGTTGCACAAAGGTTTTCAGAATAGAGAGGATGAGGTAACATTTCCAAAAGGGTTTAAAGCTGGCAGAAACCCAAAAGAGAACATTGAAAATGTGTCTCTCTCATCAGCTGCCACAATATGCAAGTTTTAGACAGACACACCCTGAAACTCTTAAAATTTTGGTGAAACTAAAGACCTAAATACATGAAGACTCAGAGATTGGGAGACCAATCTTGCACGGTGTCAGCACAATCTCTGTCTTAGTCTGATCCGAGTTTCGGTAAAGAAAGACAAGCTGAGTTTAACATGCCCATGGAAACATAGAGAACCCTGAAACTCCAAAGCAACTTAGAAAAAGGACAATGTTGGAGGACTTTCAATCTCTGACATCAAAGACATACATGATCAAAACAGTGCAAGACTGTGTCACTGAATTGTGCATGTAGAAATTGTTGAATTGATCTATGTCCTGATATGTAAAGTAATAACAAGAGTAAAATAAAGCACAAACAACAACAACAACAACAAAAATAGTGCTTTGGTAATAGAAAGAATGCTGGGGATCACATACACAGAATTTTGTAAGCCCATTGACTTATTAATGGCAACACTTGTTTTTAGCAGCATAGATGGTGACTATGTACATGGGCTTCACAGAGAGAAATTGCAGGAATAAAACTGACTACACTATGCAAAGAGACAATGGAGAAGTTCAATATCGTCCATTCAAAATTGGTGGCAGGGGTACATTGGCAGGGAACTTCAAGCGGGATTCCAAGGAGAATGGAAGATGAGGGTTATTATTGCTGCTCTTAGGTGGATCTTGACCGAAAGCAGAGAACAGCAGAAGGATATTTACCTATGTCTTCCTGATTGTGCAAATAGTTAACTCTCTGTCCCCAAAGAAATTATGGAAAACACCATGAGGGATGGGAATCCACAAAATTTCATTGTGTTTCTGGGGAACCTGTATATAGACCAAGAGGCTGCTATTCAAGTCAAACTAGGGAATGCTACACTGTTTAAAATCAGAAAAGATATACATCTGAGTTGTAGCTTTTCACCATATTTATGTAGGTCATCTGTGTCCTGAGCAAGGAAACTAGAATTCTGGAATATATGTAGAAAAATGAGTATCAGTATTGGAAAAGGGCTCATTAATAACCTAGGGTATGCAGATAACACAACCTTGCTGGCTGAAAATGAAGAGGAGTTGAAGTATTGACTGATAAAGACTACAGATTTCAGTATGGATTATATCTCAACATAAAGAATACAGAATTCTTCACAATTGGTCCAAGAAGCAACATTATGATAAAAAAAAACATCAAAGGGGTCAAAAATTTCATTTTGCTTACATCCACAATCAATACTCATGGAAATAGCAGTCAAGAAGTCAAACAAAATACTTACGACCTTAGGCAAATCTGCTGAACAAGACCTTTTAAAATGTTAAAAGCAAAGATGCCACTTTGAACACTAAGGTACTTCTGACCTCAGCCATAGACGCTCTGGTGGCGTGGTGGTTATACGTTGACTGATTACCTGTAAGGTCAGCAGTTTGAAACCGCCAGCCACTCCATGGGAGAAAGATGAGGCAGTCTGTTCCTATAAGCCATTAAGAGTCCGGAAACCTTACAGGGGCAGTCCGGCCCATCCTGCACGGTTGCTATGACTCAGTATGGACTTGATGGCAGTGGGTTTTGGAGTTTTCGTATACACGAGGAAGCGAGGCAATAAGTAAAGAAGACTGAAGAAGAACTGAGTCATTTGAATTAGGATGCGGATGAAGAATGCTGGATATTTCATGAACTGCCAAAAGAACTCAAAATCTGCCTTGGAAAAGCACAGCCAGGATTCTCCTGAGAAGGATCACTGGCTGACTCACGGCGACCCTGAAGGATGGTGAGATCTTATTCATGCACTCTGCTTGTATTATCAACAGAGACTAATCCCTGGAGAAGGACATAGCACTTTCTACAGTACAGGATCAGTCGATGAGAGGAAGACCCTCAGTGGGATGGACAGACACAACAGCTGCAAGAACACACTCAATCATAGTGGTTGTGCAGGACCAGACCGGGCAATGCTTTGTTCTGTTGTACAGAGGGTAGCTAAAAGATTGCAATGGATTCAACAACACTTAAGGACAACAATAACTACAGTGGGCTAGTCTGGGTGTTTTCTAAAGATTAGCTCACGCAATGTCCCTACTGGTCTTTCAAGGCAATCTCTACTGACTTCCATATTGTGAAGGTGAGTCAAGGATTTTTGGAGAGATTAAGTTGCTCTTCCAAGGCCACACAGCCCATGAAGCAGCAGGATTCGTCTGGAAGCCAGGTTTTCAATGGCATAGTAGCACTTCATAATTCCCTGTCAGTCTTTTTGAAGCAATATTCAGAAACCAGAAAAACCTAGGTCCAGGTCTCAGCCACAGGAAAGTGAAGTGAGAGAGTCTATCAAAAGAAGCTATCACTGACCACAGACCAAGGACTGATCGAAGGGGAAGACAAGGGGACAGTTCTTTAGCCTCCCAACTTGGGTGCAGCAATCAGGACCACAGTCCTGACAAACAAGCAACACCACTCCAGATATGTCATGGTGAGCATCCGTTATTGTTGCCCGCTGTCTTGGAGTCGGCTCTAAGTCACAGCGACCTTGAGTCTTCCATCACGAGCTCTTCCACATTGTTGAATAAGTCAACAAAGAGAATTCCTATTATTACCATGCGGGAATGATATTACTTAACCACGGTCACCCTTAGAAAGCATGCGGGGCCTGGACTCTCAGTGAGAGGTTTGTCCCACAGCTTCGACTCGCCTACCTGATTCCCTAAACAATTATAGCCTGATTAGTTTCACTTTACAAAGAGAAAATACTTGAACATAACTAGACAAATTCATCAACGGACCCAAAGTATAATTCTTCCCATGCCTACTAAGACAAAAAATTTATTTCATCTTTGGTGTGAACCTAATGATCCCTTCTACAGCCAGATATACAACATGGGAAAAATAAAACAGCAATTGTACCAGTTACCCTAGAAGTTCTCTCTTCAGACTCCAGGTAAGACTGTGAGTCTATAAAGGTCATGTTGTAGCAATCAACTCTCTCCACTTTATATTCCAAAAGACTCACCAAAAATGCCAGGATCAAGTTAGAAAAATACTCATTGCTTTGCTGAGTGGGAATAAAGAGCTTTCTTGGCTGGAAAGAATACCATGGTTATGTTTTTTACCTTATGACAGTTTTTAGGAGCTGGGTAGAGAGAGAAGTTACTCACATTCTCCTTGTCAGGAATTCCTAGAAGAAGAAAAAGAGAGAGAGAGAGAGAGATCATGAATCATCAGATCAACCTGTAAGGTCCATCCTTTGCTGAATCAAAACAGGCAAAATGTAGGGACTTTCTAGTTCAGTTTCAGGAAAAAAAGAAGAGAGAAATTACATTATGTTGCTTAGGAAAAAGCACACTTACAAAATTTGTAGCAGGAATACATTAATGAATCAAAGTGAGGATGTGTGCCCCAACAAAAAATGTCGAGATTATTTTGCTTTGCAGCCACACATTTTTCTAGAGGAATAAATGCATGACTGACTTATTCACAACCCTGTTAAGACAGGGATGTGTTTACCTTTGGTATCGAGAATTTTGAACAGAAATGTCAGTGCTAATGTCGCTGGCATTCTCTTGCTGTGTTACTGCCTCGGGGATTTGGGTCCAGGCGCACTCCTTGCCGGAAAACCAGCAGATTGTTACTTCTGCTCTGAGAAAAGCAAACTTCTGCTGACACCAAGTCAAGTTGGCTGTTTCTTGGAGGTCTCAGTTATCTGAGCTGAAAATTTAATCACTCCCCCCCCCCCCGCCCCCACACCACTCAAATGTTCACTCACAAATATCTCATGAACCTCTACTACAGGCAACCCGGCCTCCTTTTCCTTTCTTCTGGCCTGTTACCGCTGATGGACACCCAAGAGTGGCCACAAGGGAAGTCCACACTCACTCCTGTAAATTTTGGTGCCCCCAGTAAAGTGGGCCTAACACCGAAGGGACAGAAACACCGGCAGTTTCATGTGCTATTTACACCACTTTCAAATCCCTGGAGCAGAGTAAATGGTTTGCAATGTAAAAGTGAGATGTGTCCACCTCTGAGTGAATACTCAGGAAGGAATTGCCATATTGGGATTAAAGAACTGAGTGTTCCTGCTGTTAGGCAATACAGTATGCAGGAGGGGCGAGACTGGAAAAGACCATCTTTGGAAATGCTCTGTAATTGATACTTTGAACACCACTAGGACAGCGCCAAGACATCAATCCTCGGTCAGGAGGAAGAAGGATGGTTCTTGGAAAGGGCGTTAACGAACATGTATCACTTCTCAGGTCTGCCAGAAAGACCCCAGATCTGACGGCAGCCCCTGGGGATGTAACTTGAATGCAGTCATCCAACCAGGCTAACAACCAACAGCTAGCAGAAAAGACGAGTTGATTGTCTCTTGTTGTTGTGCTTAGGGCCCCTCAGGGCTGACTGAAGCAACAGGACAACCACTGCCGGTCTGGGGCCATCCTCTCCATTGTGATGTGAGCCCATGGGTGCAGTCACTGTGGCAGTCCATCCCTTCGGGGGTCTTTCTCTTTTTAACCATCCATCTGCCCAATCAAACACAAGGTCCTTCTCAAGGGACTAGTCTCTCTGGATATCGTGTCCCATAATGCATCTCACCATCCTCACTCAGCAGGAGCATTCCGGCCAGCATCCTTATTCGAATGCACCAGTGCTTCTTGGGTCTTCCCCAGTCAAGTCCAACTTCCACAGGAAGATGATGCTTGTTTAAAGAGGTTTTTGAAAAAGGTGCCATCCGTCGAGGTGATTCTGACTCAAGCAACCCCTGATGTACAACCGTGTCCACAAGGTTTTCGATGGTGCATTTTTTTTCAGGGGTAGATCATCAGACCTTTCTATCAAGATGTCTCTGGGTGGACTTGAACCTCCAACCCTGGCAAACAGCAGTCAAATGCATGAATCTTTCGTATCACCCAGAGGCTCTTAGGTGAGGAGATACGGGAGGTATAAAAGGAGTCTATTTTCAGGAGGTTCGATAAGATCAATGCACAGTTGCATAACACTATATCTGAACAGTGGGAGCACTTTAGGAGATTTGTGGAGAAATTATCATGGAAAGGTCGTCTGAGGCCGGACTGCAACACTTTGAAAGTTGAGATAAGGTCTGAACAATCTAACGGCATCACTTTTTCGGTGAGGAGAGGGAAAATCCTTTGCAGGTTCTGAGTAAAGGAGTTACATGAATAGGGAAAAGGAGGGTTAAAGGGCTAGTTTGAATTAAAAGCGATTTCGGGCATAAAAACCAGATATAATCCCATAGTTCTTGATGGGAATCCAGTTTAAGTCATTAGCTGTAAAGCTATTCCACTGGGGGAGTTTATCTATAGGATGGCTAATGGGTATGTTTAATGGGGTGATCTGCCTGGTTGTCTGCTCAGAACCACCAGCAGCTCCTTGGGAGAAAGACTGGGCTTTTTCCTCCTGTCAACAGTCACCGTCCCGGAAGTGCACAGGGGATGGCTCATTGGCTCGTGGCAGCGCGCAGTAGTGGTGGTGGGTGTTCTTAAGGAAATCGTGCCAACGAGGAGGTATGGTTATGGCACAATCGTTATATACAGAACAGTCCTTATTTTTAATTACTTTGGAGCCCGAAATACTTGGGAATGAAGTGTCTATATGTGAACAGACAAGGAGACAGGGCAACATATTAATAATGGTTAACTCTAAGTGATAAAAGGATGGGTCTCGCGTATACGACTCTTTCCACTTTCTGTATATTGGAAAATTCTCATGCTAGCGAGTACAATACACACACATATATGGAATGATGATGGCAACAAGTGTGCAAATGTGGCCTGCATACAACTGATGTAGGTATGGATCGTGATGGGAGTTGTATGAGCCCCCAATAAAATTATTTATTT
>PVJH01014528.1:0-56600 GCA_004026705.1 Nesogale talazaci | reverse complement strand
ACCTAATGATCAAAAAGTCTACCTGTTTGTCTACCAATCAACTAACTGCCACCAGGTAAGTTGACTCCAATTCACCTCAACCCTCTAAGACAGAATAGGACTTTTTCCAAAGTTTTCTTAGGCTGAACAATTGCAGAAAGGAGACTACCTCGCCTTTCTCCTGTGCACTGGCTTGATTCACCTCGAACCACGTAGGAGGTCATCATCTGCTGTTATGTTTGAACCTCTTTGCAGTTAGGGATCCAATGCCTAACATACTCCAATACCAAGATTTCTTTAAACTAGTTAGCTTTTGGCAATAACTTCTCCAATGTATTGTTAAATTTTTTAGCATCAGTTCCTACTCAGAGTGGCCCCATGTACAACAAAATGAAATGGCCCTTCTCCTACAACATCAAAATCATTGCTTACACACACACACACACACACACACCAGTGGGGGATGAACAGCAGGAATAAAGGGAGACAGCAGTTGATATAAAATATGGAAATAGTTCCCTGTTGTCCATATTCCAGAGTGGTCGTATGTAGATCCCTGCAATTGATACCCCCTTTTCACTCCACCGTTATCACTACTCCCGGAGTGGGTGAAGGGACACATCAGACAGAGTATGATATGAAAAAAGTAATAACAATGTGTAAATTATTAAGGGTTTAAGGGGGAGGGGAAGGACAAAGGTGGGGAAATATTGGGAGCTGGTCCTGGGGACCTAAGTGGATGGAGGATGTTTTGGGGGTGATGATTGGCAACAGGTGTACAAATGTGATCTGCATACAATTGATGTATGTATTGATCCTGATGGGAGTTGTATGAGCCCCCAATAAAGTGATTTATAAAAAAGGTGAAAATAATAATCATTTATAATTTATTGTGGCATACAAGGTGGGGATAGGGGATGAAGGAGAGGAAAAAAGAGTAGCTGATACCAATTGCTCAAATAGAAAAGTAATTATTTAGAAAGTGATGATGGCAACATATGTACAAATATCCTTGATGTAATTGATTTATGTATCGTGATAAGAGCTGTAAGAACCCTCAATAAAATTTTCTTTACTATATATACATATATATGTGTGTATATATATTTGCTATGTTTGAGGCCATTGTTAGAGCCACTTTATCAACCCAGCTCATTCTGGGGGTTTCTTTTTTTTTTAACTGACCTTTTGCTTTTCTGGCATGATATCTAGTTCCTTCCTCGCAATAACATAGCTAAAGTATGTGAGATAAAATAGCTAAAGGATATGAGATAAAATCTTGCCATTTTTCTTCTGAGACAGGTTTGTACCTTTTTCTGGCAGTTCACAATCTAGTCACTATTCTTTGCCTAAACTATAATCGAGATGCTTCCATTCATCTTCAACTGTCCTTGTTCTCTATCCAACTACCTCTTGCAAAGGAAGCGAGTGAAAAAACCATGGCTTGAGGCAGGCACCCCTTAGTTTTCAAAGAGATTTCTCTGCTTTTCTTCTATTTCTTATTCTTCAACACCTTAAAATGGTATTTGGCATCAACTACAATGTCATTTGACTTCTTTATGGTTGCGTCTCTGAGTGTTGATTGTGGATTCAAGTAAAATAAAATGCTTCACGATTTCAACAGTTTATTCATCTTTCAGAATGTTGCCTTTTGAATCAGTTGTGCAAATTTGTGTTTTCTTTGTATTAAGACGTCATCCACAGAAAGGTAATCACCTTTCATTTCCACGGCTAACTGCTTCAAGACCTCTTTACTTTCCCAAGTACGGTGGTGTCCTTTGCACATCAGGTGTTAGTAATAAGCTTTCCCCTGATCCTAACACCACAGGGTTCTTCACATGGTCAGTTTATCCCACAGTGGTGACTTGTGTGTTGCTATGATACTGAGAGCATTGACAGCAATATTTCCAATATCAGCAAAGTTGTCCGAGGGGAACAGACTTCAGTAGAGCTTCCACACTACAAAGAATGAATGGACTGCCAGTTTCTGAGGGATTAAAACTGTATGAATAGCAGAAGCTGTCAGATATTTCATTTTGCTTGGTTTCATAATCAATCCTCATGGCTTGTAGCAGTCAAGAAATCAAATTGAGTCGAATGGGACTCATGACCGTCCCAAATGTTCCCAAGGGAAAATCCCAAGGATTTTTCTCAGTGGAGATCTGTACAGAAGCTGTCTCCTGTGGCACCACTGGTTAGGTTCATTTTGCCTACTTTTAGATATGTCTGGCTGAGACAACTTCTAGCTGTGACTGGTTTCAAGGAGAGCCTGATAGTGGTGATTGTTGTGTTCCTGCAAAACTCTTATTAGATGTTCTGGCTGTAGGGGACTGGTCAGGCCATCATGGACAGCAAGATGTCCTCTTTGTCACCCTTTAAGAGACCTTTAAAGAGGCCAGTCTTCCTGTTTCTGGTCAAACTCTTGTTTTTCATAAGAGATTTATGCCAGGTACTTCCCAGCAACATGTGTGGTTGGAGGGCAGGTCCTCAGGTCAGAGAAGTTCAAAAGAAACCCTGGGAGCCAGGAAAAAGCAGAAAGAAAGAGGAAAGGAGTGTTTTCTCTCTTTTCTCCTCTTCTAAGAAGGGGCACAGTGTTGTCCAGGTGGCCTCCAGTCTCATTCCCATCTCTTTAGTACTGGGACATGTGACTGCCACCCCTGCCTCAACTAATTAGCCCCTGGAGAACTTTCAAGAAATACCGATGCCCTGGCCTTAGCTAAGAGACTTTGTTATGTGGTCTCTGGTGGAGCCTATACAGCTGTACTTTTTCCCTCATATCATTTATATTCAATAAAATGATCTGTATATTAAAATGCGCTCTGAAAAACCTATATTGGGGGGGGTCAGGGTTTTAAAAAAAAACCTATATGCTGACCACAGTCAAGAATGGAGATTTCGGTCTTTCCTAAAGGTTTTTCTATGTCAATCCTGAGAAACTCACTAATCTGTTTTATTCCTGCTGTTGTTTATGTAGCCTAGGTTAGCCTGTTCTTGAATGTCAGGTGGGTAGGATAGTACTGGATATCGCCCTGCGTCTTTGAGATTCATTGGTGTTGTTTCATTCCTTTCTTTTGCCAAGTTGTTGCTGTTCACAGGTGCCACCCTCTCATTGCCTACTTACCATGACACAGAGCAGAAAGAAACATTGTCTTCTCCTGTGCTACCCCCTCTAGAGTTAGGTGTGAGCTTATTGTTGCAACCTCTGTGGCGATCCATTTCTTTGAATATCTGACCCTCAACTTTACCAAGCATGAGATCCTGCTCAAGGAAATGTTTCCTCCAGGTGTCCAAAATTCGTGAGAGGAGAAATCTTGCTATTCTCCTTTGCAAGAAGTCATCCAGGTGCACTCTTTCAAAAACAGATTTGTTCATTCTTCTTGTGGTTCACGGCACCTTCCGTGGTCATTGCTAACATCATGCTTTTTGTTGAAGAGTCCTTCATGGCATAATGCATCACAATTTACTTCTCTGCTCTCCTCATGAAGAGGGGGGTAGTGTTCAGTTTTGGGGAGAGGTCAACTAGCGTGCATCTCCCTCTGTCTTTTTAAACTTCTCAAGTATCCTCTCGTGCTGCCCAAGGTTTTGAAAGCTGGGAACCCCTGAGAAACTAGAGAAGGCCTTCATTGGGCTTGGGAGACGACTGCTCCGTCTTTCTTGAATTGGATGCTGATAGAATTGGAATCCTATTGTAAAGAGTTGTTGTTGAAACTTCGAGAGACATGTTTTCATTAAAAGGGCCCAATCCCTCTTCAATCTATTGTAGGTGCAACGTGGAATTGTTGAGTTGGTGAACAGTGGGGCGGTGTTTAAAATGCTTGGCTGCCGATAGTTGGGTGGATGGTTCAAATCCACCAACAGGAGAGAAAAACTTGACGGTCTGTTTCTGAAAAGAAAACAAAAAGCAACAAAAAATTTTCTGTCATCAAGTCAACCCTGGTAGGACAGAGTTCCAAGCCTCATCGTTTCCACTACAGAGCAGCTGGTGGGTTCACATTGCCGACCCATGGTCAGCAGCCCATTGTGTAACCACTATGCCCTCCTGTAAAGATGGGCATCCTTGGAAAACCCTATGGGGTGTTCTGCTCTAATCTATAAGGTTACTATGAATCATAATCAATTTTCAATTGGTTCACTTTGGGTTGGCTTGAGAAATACGTTTATGAAGAAATGTGCCTATTGTATACTCACTCCCAGGAAGCTGGATTGGTGAGCCTCTTACTGTCCTCAATGATTGTGGCTTCATTCTTTGGATTCTCCCATAATCTGTTGCGGACTAAATTTATGTAAAATGGGGGAAATGTTCTCAGGCATGATTCATCTAACATCGGCAATGCTATCCCTTGTTCCATGCCCTTTTCTGAATCATTTGGGTTTCCCCAATTTCTTGCAAGGTACTGCTAGAATTGCATTTTTCTTTAATTATCTTTAGTAAAATTATTTCTTCATGTGCTATTATTTGGTACTGTTCCATAATGTCTATATTCTGTTGGACCACCTTTCTTTGTAATGGGCATACATGCCAATCTTCTCCAGTCTTTTGCCCTTCAGCATCTCTTGGTATGGGAGAGAAGAGAGCTTTTCAGATTTGTTTTTCACTAATGCCTTCAACAAGGCTCAGATTTCTTCCTTCAGTTCTTGATCATATGCTACCTCTTGAAATGTTTGTGTATCAAGTCGTTCTTTGGGGGTACAGTGACTGTGTACTTCTTCCATTGGCTTTTAATGCTTCTTGCATTGCTCAATGTTTTGCCCCTAACATCCTTCAGTATTGCAACTTAAGGTTTGAAAAATTTTCTTCAATTCTTTCAGCTTGACAATTCGGACTACGTTTACCTCTTGGAAATTTCATTGTAATATTTTGTCTTCTTGGGCTAGCCTCTCAAATCTTCTGTTCAGCTCTTTTACATCATCATTTCTAGCATTTGATCTACCTACTCTACATTGAAGAGAAAGAGTCTCTAATATCCATTTGGGTCTTTTCTTTCTCTCCTATCTTGCTTTCTTCACATATGATATTCTCTCCAACAGCTCATTGGGTCTTCTGCATTTAGTTCAATGCACACCTGTTCTTGAGATGCTTTGAAAATTCAGATGGGATATATGTTTTTGAGATATAATTGCCAGCACCTTCTTCCTAGTCAGTCTTAGTGTGGAAATTCTGCTGAAACCTGTCATCATAGGTAAATATTTCCAGCAGTTGAAATATTGATGGCACAGCTTCGAGCATCATAGCAACACTCAGGTGAGATAACTTTGGCAGATGAGTGGTATGAATGCAGACACAATTGGTTAGAACTAGACAATGTTACACTAAAACTCATTCTCTTGACATAATAGATGGAGGATGTAAAATAGAATATCTTATATGCTGCTTCAAAATAAGAACCTAGGAAAATTATTCAAATGTCCTCATCTGGCCTTCAACCTTATGATACCGGTGAGAGTATTTGTATTCTTACTCTTCTCTTGCCAATGCTGGATGGATTGGTTATAATTCAACCCCAAGAACATTGACTAGAGACCATGTCTTAAAGATGGACTCAGGTGACCATAAGTTAATTAGTCACGTGGTATTTCTGGTTTGTTTTTCTTACTTCTTGTATCTTGATAATGGTCTCTTGCCTGCCCGCCTCTAAAGAGTTTGCAAAATAGCCTGGTTGTGATAGAAGAAACATTGTGTCTGATATAAAAGAAAAAATAGAAAAGTTGAAGTATAAGAGTTTTAGAGATCAACAATGATATATCTGAGGGGTGATTGAATCTTAAATATTATACATATTCCTCTCCCACCAAGGGGATTCTTATAGTACAACTATTTTTTCATCTATAATCACTAGTGCTCATGTCAGTATCTTTTATTTCTTTCCCATTTTGAGTGACATAGTGTGATATGTCTAATGACAACTAGAACAAATCCTGGTAATGAGGTCACCTTGGGCCTGTATTACTGTCTGGCTGCTGTTTTCCATAGAAATTATTTGTGAAAGCAGACCACGTGCTCAGAATAACTTCCTCCACCTCAGTGTGGGTGACGACAGGCAGATGTGTTAAAACTTGCAAGAGAGAAATTACTTGCTTTGGCTTCATTCTGGATCAGAGCCGTAAATTGGTCTGTAATGAGCCAGCTTTGGCTTTCATCGCAAGGAGAGGGTGATTGGTTGTGATTAAGTTATTTCGTTTTCTTTACATGCAAGCTCTTTTGCAGAATGTATGGAGCAGTTTAAAAGTCAATAGAGGCCCTGAAAATCATATATATATTTTTCAAAGAGTTTTTAGTGAGCATATACCATGTTCCCAGGGAGGTGAGCAGTCTTATGATAGGGTTGTATCCCTCAAGGTTTAAGGAACAAATGGAATTTGCATTTACCTTAATGGCTAGCAGGACTGGTGTCAGATTTAAGAAACATGGGACCTTGCAGCATCTAGAAAGGGATAGAAAGAGAAGTAGGAAAGAGCTTGTAATATAAAGGAAGGTTGTAGGGGATGTGAGAGGGGCTTGGCATAGACCGTATGAGTAGAGAAAACAAAGATGCATAGTTGAAGCAGAGCGCACTATCAGAGTGATAGGATGGATATAAGATTTGGACTTGCAATACTGTATCTTAGAGCATCATCCTCATAGGTTCTTTAGAAGTGACAAAAGGCATGAGTAAAAAAGATCGCAGGATTCAGCATCCACCATTTGTCTGTTGTACTGTACTGGCTTGCTATGATCCTGGAGTCATTGGTACTGGTCTTCCAGATACCAATAGGCTCACCTCTGGAGAACAGATTCCAATAGGTCTTTAAGTCATCTTTAACTGATGAGGAAGAACAACATGGGAAGACCTTGTTTCTCAACATATCGTCCACCGAGAGCTGCACACCTCTGAAGGGTGTTTTCTAGCCCTCTAATCCTGTCCTAAAGAATCATTTTCTCTTTGATTTATACTACATCAAGATGATCAGGATCTCCATGGGTTCTGATTACATATTTTCCTTTCTTTTGATGTTACTTCCCCAAACTAGCCTATGAACACAGAGGATTGTCTGAGACTTCAACTCCCTTACTTTAGACATGCTTGGTCATGTGGAGAGCTGGTAAAGCAAAGGGAAACTGACGCTCAATGAGTTGGGCTGACAAGGGGCTACAGAATAAATGGACTCAAGCACACTGACAGTCCCAAATATGGCACAGAACCTGGCAACCTTTTATCCTCTTAAAAAAAGAGAAGTCAAAGAGTATGACTACTGGGCTTCTAGTTTATATATGAAAAATGAAACTCACTACCATCAAGTCAATGCTGACTCATAAGGATCTTATAAGACAAGGTAGAACTTCCCCCTATGAGCTTCCAACACTGTCCCTATTTATGGGAGTAGAAAACGCTGGCTTTCTCCCATAAAGCAGCTGGTGGCTTATTGATCTTGTGTATCACAGCACAAAGTGTGACCACTATGACATTGGGGTTCCTGAGACGTACATACATGGGCTTAGTCCAAGAACAGCCTATTTAAACGTGGTCTTTCAATCGTTTTCATTGATACAGGCATAGTATCTTGTCTGACTTTCACTGGGGTACCTTAAAACATCCTAATAAAAACAATACCTTTGCGCCTCTGCTTGACTGGTTAAATTCAAGCAGACATAGTATCTTGTCTGACTTTCACTGGGGTACCTTAAAACATCCTAATCAAAACAATACCTTTGCAGATCTGCTTGACTGGTTGAATTCAAGCAGGGAGGTCAGCTCAGAAGGTGAGGGTGACTGTATTTTGGAATTCTCCAGGGGCTATCTTGATAGATTTTCTTGATGGACTCAGGAAAATCATTGACTTAAAAGGATGAACTTTTAAGAAAACTGAAAACCATATTGGTAATTTAAAGGCCAGGAAAACTACATCAAGCAAATGTTTTCCATTGTGACCTACAATGCACCTGCTCATTCTTGAAGGGTACCCAGGGGTGTCCTCTAAGAGTTTCCTTGGGAAACCTTACCCCATCCAACTCACAACCTGGATTTTGTCTTTTCAGACTTCTTTCTGTTCCAAAATCTCAAAAAGCATTTAAAAGGAACATAATTTTACTCCCTTGAGGATGCCAAACTGCCCTTTTGAGGCAGTATAAATCAGAGCGCATAATTCTCAAGGAAAGTATTAGAGCGAGAGAAAGAAATGCCACCTTAGAAATGTACTGATCTTAATGGATAATATGTCAAAAAGCAGCATCTTCCCATGTTTACATTTATTGCTTAATAAAAGTTTTGATGATTGTATCACTATAATTTTGGCACCCTTGTACAGATAGTCACCACAAATCAGACCCAATACAACAGGAACTAACAGCCGCAACATTCAGGGTGAATTGAATGACAGGGGCATGAAAACTATTTTAAAATGATTAATTAATGGTGTCATAGAATTTTCTTGGCTATAATCTTTCCCGAAGCAGCTAGCCAGACCTTTTTTCTGTGGTTCCTTTGGTTGAGTTCAAGCCATCAGTTCTTTGGTTAACATAAAATTGCAAACAGCTGGTACCACCCAGGCTCCTTCGAGAACTCTGAACAGGCTCAATAGTCCCCCCAAAAGACCTAGTACCTTTTAGTTCCATTTTCCATGAATGTTTAGAAGCTCTCTTTAGTACTCCCAGGAATAAATTGGTGTTTTGCTGCCGAGGATATCCAAACATCAGGAAACTGGATTTAAATTCAGAAATACTGAGGAACATGCTCCTAAAAAGACTATCAATATCAAAATGACAGATTATTTGGACAGCTTAAAATAGCCCATGGCATTTTGCAACATTGCACAGATTCATGAAATAATAACTAGAACAGGATGATCTTCATTTCAGTTGAGATTAGAGTAGTGGAAGATAGTTTAGGTCAGCATTATACATTAGGCAAATGATAAATTTACTTATTTAGTTTAGTTGTGTGTGTGTGTGTGTGTGTGTGTGTGTGTGTGTAAGTCACCATTGCCTGGGGAAATTTTCCCAAACCGTGGACAATATGTGAAAAAAACAAAGAAAACTTTGACTTTCTCTAGAGATAATAAAACCTAACTTTTCATACTTTGTACTTGGCTTTTAAGTTGTGCTTTCTAGTCTTTAAGGACCCACTGTGAGTCAGAGACAAATAGCTGCTCTCATTGGAAAAACTTGGCACCTCATTAATGCTATCCATGTGCGGCCACTGAAGATATACCTTATGCTGTTATTTCAGGGCTGGCACTGGCCCATCAGCCACATGTCCAAAGCACCTGCACTGTCTTTGTGCTGGGTCAGTCCCCAACCTTCTCTATAATGAAGTTCCTTATGTCTAAACAATCTCCAATTATGACCATCCATAAAACTTATCACCATGCCAGCAATCGCGGGGGTGAATAGGTATCTTGTTTTCAGGAACTATTTGAGCCAGTATTCTGTTTTTGGTTATATACATGTGTGTAGCTACCTGCACATAATTGTGTATACACACACACATGCAGAACACTACCCCTCAACATCCTTCAGAAGAATAGCTATATCTGATAAATAATTTCTAAGAGTGTGATTCACTCTCAGAATGTTGTGTAGTTTTAGAACCCTTTTTGTTGTTGTTTTTGTTTCTTGAAGACAGGTAGAGAGTGCGGGGGGGCGGGGGGAAGACAGGTAGAGAGGTGAATTTATTTACAGCCTTTACAATGCTGTGGCTAGCGCCCCTCAAGTAGGATCTTAATTTATGGTGATCCCCCCCCTCCGGACATTGGGATTGGATCTCCTGAAAAGCAAAGATTTTAACACTGCTCCCACCTTTTGCATGAGTGGTTTCAACTCTTACCTCAAAATCACTTACTGAAAGGTTTGGGAAAGCTGGGATTATTGCTCCCCTGCCCCCCATCCCCACCCCTTCTAACATGGGAGGTGTAAGGTGGGACCCAGTCATTGGCATTACCAACAGGTTCCCAGGCCCCAGGCAATGTAGCCGCTCAAGGATCATGCTCAGAGAATCAAAGCCTTATAAAACTTTATGAACTTTATAAACCATTGCTCTACCAAACTTTTGGAAAATGCCATGGTGACTCCAGCTTAAGAAATGTCACCTCATGAAAATAATTGCTTTGTTTGACAAGGAATGCTCCAGTAATGTTAACCTGGGGGTTTTGAACCATACATTGTATAATTCTGAAAGCACTATCTATGACTAAGCTTGAGACTGTAAGTCCTGGGGATGGTTTTAAAGCGTGCCTGGCTTGATGTTATAGGTATAAGTCTTAGTAAATTATGTAGCAACAAAATTTTGGTGCACTGACTAGAAGAATTCCCTAGTTCAATAAACTGGAAGAGAAAATAAAAATGTTTTAAAATAGGAATAAACTGTTGTGCTACAGTAGTTCTTATTTTACTTGTGGTTTTAGTCAGATGTTTTTTTTGTTTGTTTGTTTGTTTGTTTCTAGTTGATGGCTCTTTTTACTGATGTGAATTTCATCTCCATTGGAGTCAAATTTTTAATACAATGGAACGTTTCTCCACTTCTCATTAACATGGTTCTTCCACTACTTATCGCTGTCTGTAGTCTCTCCTCTGAATTTGTGTGGAAACAAAAAATTATGGGTTCTTTTAAACAGTGGTGACATTATTGACTCAAAGCCCAATCTTCTTCTAGGTTTGGGTTTCTAAAATCTCTCTGCATGCTAATCCTCACCTCCACCCCCATTGATGCCAGCCAGGGGGGCTGGAAAGTTTCTCTCCAGATGTCTCATGGGGGGTGGAGGGCGGAAAGAGTCAGAACTCCCTCTCTTGGCAACTTCCATTTCAATCTCTCTCTCTCTCTCTCTCTCTCTCTCTCTCTCTCTCTCTCTCTCTCTCTAGCTTTGTTTCTAGGAAAGGATTTTTTTTTTGTCTCTGCATTATTTGTATTAACAGATCTGACACTTCATACCATTGAAATCCTCTTGGACAAGATCTCATCACTCCCTGCTTTCAACCAAAGTGCACCCAGGGTCTTGGAGGAAATCGGTCCTCCCAAGTCAAGGGGATATCGGCCATTCCATCACTGTTCTGAATCTTGGTTGCTTCTAGATGGATCTCACTCTTCCTGGTTGTGTACACACCATACTTCTGTGACACATAACAGCTGCTCAATCCCAAAAGCTTCTCTCCCCTCTTCAACAAACATCTGGAATCGTTTAGTGCCAAGAAAACATGACTGTGTTTCTAAAGAAGAATATTATCCTCTGGATATTTGTGTAAGCAGAATGAATGATTTAAGACCTTTATTTCTCGGATTCGGACACATTGTTTAATCCCACATGTCTAGCCTTGCTCTATGAGGCTAAGATTCACAGGCTGAAGGACTCGTTCAAGCCAAACTATCCTGTGCAGCCAGCTACTTTCCTGCAATGGGATATAAAATGAAAACCTCTAAATAAATTTCATATAATAGATGCATTACATAGATTATAATAAATTTCATTTCAATGTATGAGTTATAGATAAAATATTTCCATTTTATATTCAATTGTGGGGGAATATTCTGCCATGGTATACTGTAGCATTTACCTACATACAATGGTGGAAATTGTACATGGATCAAGACGCAGTTGTGTGTCCAGAACAAGGGAATATTTCATGGTTTAAAAATCAGGGAAAATCACTCAGTTAGATCCTCACACCATATTTATTCAATGCTAAGCAAATAAGCAGAGAAACTGGTTATATGAAGTACGGAAGATTGGAAGATTTATTAACAACTTGAGATACACAGATGGTTCAACCTTACTTGTTGAAAGTGAGGAAGAGTTGAAACACTTGCTGGTAAAGATCAAGAATTGTAACCCGTAGTATGGACAATACCTCAATGTTAAGACAAGCCAAGTCCTCACACCTGGACCAGTAGGTAACATTATGATAGACAGAAAAGATTAAAGTTGCCAAGGATTTCAGCTTATTTTGGATCCCCAATCAACGGTCCTGTAAGCAATAATCAAGAGATCAAATGACACATTGCATTGGGTAAATCTCCTTCCTAGGACCTCTTTAAAGCCTTGAAAAGCAAGGGTGTTACTTTGAAAACTAAAGTGTGCCTGACCCAAGCCAGGGAATTTATAACACTCATTCATATGCATGGAACAATCGGACAATGAATAAGAAAGACGGAAGAAGAACTAATGCATTTGAATTACAGTACTGACACAGAATATTGGAAGGACTGTGGACTGCCAGAAGGACAAATACATCTGTCTTGGAAGAATGCAGCCAGAATATTCCTTGGAGGTAAGGCTGGTGAGACTTTGCCTCACATACTTTGGACAGGATGTCAGGCGAGATCAGTCCCTGGCGAAAAATAATCATGCTGTGTAAAGTGGAGGGAGAGTGAAAAAGAGGAAAACCTGTGACCAGATGGATCGAGAGCGTGGCTGCAACATAAGAACAAAATGCAAACACGGCAACACTTGTGAGGCTGGTACAGGACCTGGCAGTGTTTCTTTCTGTTGTGCAGAGCCAGTGGCGCTATCCAAAGCAATTGGATAACACCCAACCGTGTCAGGAGACACAAGTTTTGTAACCATATCTATTTCACTGAGCTTTCCTTTGGAAGATCCTATTCTATAGTCCCTAGTGGGCATCTTCAGATAAAGTGCTATTTTGCAGGTGACTGTATTCCAAAATCACTACAGCCATCAAACAAAGTATCTGCACATAATTCACTCAGTAGTTCTTCACAGCCTTGATATGTCATTCTTGACATTTTTGCCAGACTGAAATAATGAGTAGAAGTCAAAAGAATTGCATCCAGTGTCTCTGAGGATACTGATGGAACAGGTAAGGAAAAAGACGCATGTAGCAAAGAGGGATAAGAAATGACCTTTGAAGTTCCTGGGCTTATATCACATATGTAAATCTCGTAGAGTCTTAGACGGAACTAAGTGAGTTAAGAATGCAATCTAGCTCCCACCCATAGCTATGTTGCTTGCAGACTTAAAAGCTGCAGACACTAATGTCAGTGCAAACACAAGTACATTCATGACCAGTAAACAAAGTGTTTTAAAGTAATCCTTTATTCAATCCCCTCAGTGACTTTAATGCAATCCTCATCATATTATTTCCCATTGAATTTATATGAAATTTTCAAAATGCAATGGCTGTTCAAGTGGAATGAAATTAGCATTACATGACAAAGGAAAGGAGTGCCCGCTGAAAATGTTTATCAAACTTTCTGGTGGCCTTTTCACCAGGTCATACAATAGACTGTACGAAATATGCTCCTCACCAACTATCTCATCGGACAGTTCACATTTATGACAACCATAAAAACATCTGCCCTCCAACTCTCTAGTGTACTGGCAGTTTATGCCTGACACTGAGGCGTTGGGTGACAGTAACACTGACTGATGGCTAATGCTATGTGTCCAATTGCCTGAGCCATGATCCTTAGGGGGTTGGTAGTTATGTCATGACATAATTTGACAGTTATGTAATGATAAGGCCATCTTTCATTTTCAGATAGGATGTGAGCCTTCTCCATTTGCCAAACAATTTCTTGGATTTAGAGACTTAACTATGGTGTCCAATATTTCTCATGCAATTTTTCTACTAATTTCTTAAAGTCCCCTCTCATGTCAAATTACCTCAGACTGTATTGACTTAAAACAACATCTAGTTTGGGAATATGGGTAGGTTATTAAGATGCAAGTTACTGTAACTTAACCATTGGTTATTGGGAAAGGGTCCTGGATAAAAAATAAAAAAAGTCACTATTCCCTTTATTTAAAAAAAAAATCTTGGAAAATTCTTATTTTGTTACTAAATAAAAAAGGGAGAGAATTCCAGTGTCCCTAGCTAGCCACAAGGGACCGGTCTCACTGAAATGAGCAGTAGGAACTTTAAAAATCTGAAAACATTTGGGGAAGGGGAAAAGTGGCTTTTTGCTAATTGGCATATCATCCCGTGGGGTTCCGCTTTTCTTGAGATATATTGTATGTACAGGTGTATGGACTAGCATCTTCAATGCATTTATATAGTTCAGGAAAAAGTGGTAAAATCTTGATTTGCATTAATTTATCTCAGTAAAAGCCCACTGGAACTTCAAAAAAACCAACAGCACCTATGTATTATCTCAGATTTAGTAAGGATCTGGAATCCAGGAGTGGTTAGTTGGGTGATTCTGGCTCAGTATACTCAGTATATCTCACGAGAAGGTAGTAAGCTACGGCCTGGCCCTTTGTCATTGGAAGACTTAAGCGGACTGGAAGGATTTGCTTCCAAGATGTCGCATTTGCATGACTTTGGGTTCCTGGTTTCAATTCCTCACCACATGATTCTTCCCAGATGGGTACTCATGGCTTGGAAACTCCCTTCCTGGGAGAAGTGGTGCAAGCGGTCAAGAAATCAGTTTAGAATCACATTGTCTCTTGTAGCATCTGAGTCTCAATTGCCATCAATTAGATCCGAACCCATGGACATACTTTGTGTGCAGAGTGATCTTACCGAAACAGATGGCCAGACCTGTTTTCTTCCTTCCTTCCTTCCTTTCTTTTCTCTTCACAGTCATTCTTTTTTTTGTCACTTTATTGGGGACTTGTACATCTCTTATGACATCCATTGTGTCAAGCACATTTGTACATTTTTTGCCCTCTTCATCCTCAAAGCATTTGCTTTCTATCTGAGTCCTTGGAATCAGCTTCTCATTTTCCCTGTCCCTCCCCACTCTCCTGTCCCTCATGAACCCTTGATAATTTATGTATTATTATTAATTGGTCACGTCTTACATTGTCTGATGCTTACAGCATTTCTGAGTGGAATTGAACCACCAACCTTTAGTAAAGCATCTAACCATTGCAACAGTCAGGGGTTTCTATGACTTCTTCCATTTGATCCTCTTCATCAGAAGTGACACCTTAAGCCTCCTTAAGCCTAGCACTCATGCAGGAGGAGTGTGATTAGATTGCACTTCTTGAAGGGAGGACTATAAAGGCATCTGTGGATAGCTTAAAGTGAGCACATAGGCCCATGCTAAAGAAAGGGGCCAGAAAGATAATCTCTTCTCCCCACCTATGAAATGTGAACTATACGAATCAGCTTTTGATAAGAGGATATAAAGTGGTACATATAGAAATTCAGAACAATAACTAGCACCTAGTGGGCATTCAGTGATACAGCGCTGCTCGTTAGTAGTACAGATAATCGGAGTTGTACTATTAGCTACAGTTACTTCAGTGAAGGGTTTTCTCAGGTGCTGAATGTGCTAAAGGGTGGCAGTCTTCCCAAAGAAGATAATACAAGTAAGAATAATGTTTGCTACACTTTGTTTTTTAATAAGAAGTTCTCACCCTGACAACTTAGATATGTCATCCCTATAGAGTATTTTGAGCATTTATTTTGCTTTCTTACTTGTAATGCCAACATTCATTAGCCACCTACTGGGCATTTAGGTAACCTATGGACAATTTTGAGTTTATAAAGAATAGGAAATGGTTCCTTCTCCCTGAAACCCAAAGGCGATGGAGGTACATACACACTGTGTAGCACTGGCACAGTGGATCTAAAGGGAGATGAAATGGAATGAACTCGCTGGTCACCTTCTGGCTCTAACAATGTGCTAGTTCAGCCAGATAAGCAAGTCACTGTATTTCCCAGATCAACATGAAACCTGTGAGCCACACCTGGACAGAGAAATAGGAGGAAAAGACTAAACAGAGCCTCCCTTAATGAAAGAAACAAGAAGAGTGGTCCTGCCTTAGAGATTTGGAGAAAGCTGAAACATTCCTTTCTACCTTAGACCTCATAAACCCTTGAATAAGACATGTTCAATGACTCATCTTTGAGAAAGAATATGCTCTCGTTTCTATCCATGGATATTTTCGAGTAAAGGATATGCTGAAGAGACCAGAATTAAGACCTTGTGCTGATTTGCACAGATGTTATAGCCTAACTGTTAACAACCAGACTAACTGGCTGGAAAAGAGAAGACAGGCTCCCCTTAGAACATTCTCTAAATGGTAGAAGATAAATAGCTTTGCTGAACAATTTCCCTGGTGGTTTCAATTTTTCTTTGCTTAGAAAAATATGTAAAGTCATATGTATTTTAAATGTTTTATTATGGACTCAGAGGCTTACAGAGCAAAGTACATTTCTATTTAATAATTTATACACATTTTGTTTTATATAATATCCCTTATGTCACTTCTCCCCTGTTTCTCATTTCCATTTCTCCTGCTTCCCTCCCCCTTTTTGACTTCCGAACTTTGTCCTTGGGAAAATGCTGCCCTTTCTTATGTCAAACGGCTTGTACTAAGGCATGTGTATCTCTCTAGTGTGACTGTTCACTGAATCGGCCCATCAATTGTTTGGCTGAAATTTGAACAGTAGCGATTAGTTCAGTTCCTGACATGAAGTGTGAATAGAGGCCATAATGAAGGGGTTTCCACAGATCACTATCTGATCAATAAGTCTAGTCATTTTTTTTTTTTATGATTTGGAGTATTAGTTCTCATTTTCCCTCTGCTCCATCCAAGACCCTCCCATTCAGAGGTTGGTCGTGGTAACCAGCCATCAACTGGTTGTAGACTCTTGGGTGCTGAGGTTCACTCCTTTGGACGAATGGTTTCCAGACGTCTTTGATGTTCTTCCCTCTTTAGATAGTAACCCCCTAGGTGTTCACTCTTAGACTTTTATGATCCCATTTGCTACTCACAATGTAAGACATAGAAAATTTTACTTGCGGCCTGTAGTCTACCAATTGACTTTGATGTTCACTGAGACTGTAATCCTGAGCCCTCAGGCCCAGATATTTATTCCCTCAGGTATTCGTTATAACTGTAAACTTCATACCTACCCTCCTCATATGTTCTAAAATATGCATAGGTATATTTGCAATGCATTAAAGACATATGCAAAAATATCCTCTGCCAAATATGTATGGGTGTGATTAATACCTTTTTCCTTCCAACACCTGCTCAGCTTGCCTCATCTATCTCTGTTTCCACTCATAGCCCAACCCCACTGCCACAGAGTCAATTCCCACTCATAAAGGTATAAGAACAGCCCCTCCCCAAAAAAACCCCCACAAAATCCCCTCAACTCACAGCTCTTGAGTCCATACCAACTCTTAGAAACCCTGCCTTGAATTCCTGAGGCTATGAGTCTTTGTGGGAGCAGACAGCCTCCTCTTTCTCCTGAGGAGTGACTGGTCAGTTTGAATACTCACCTTATGGTAATCTTAGCATCCACTCATAGATCATTGCTATTGCAGTTACTGCAAGATTGTGTAAATAATAATATTTATCTTTGTCAGCTTGTACTCCTTTTCTCTCAGGTCTCAGGGTTGTCCTTTGCCTCCTTTTTTGCCAAAAATTTTTTATATGTGTCTACCCCTGTGTGATTTACTCACTCTTCCCTTCCACTGCTGGTAATCATCAATAGTGTTTCTTTGGTGTAAAGACATTTTCTTGACTTTTTATGATAATGATCTCAGACTTTTTTGGTCTTTTCGCGACTGACTAATTCACTCGGCATATTATCTTCCAGGTTCATGGATGTTAGTATGCATTTTGCAGATGCACACTGTTATTCAACATTCTACAGTGTTTTCACTGTGTGTATATGCCATCATTTATTCACCACTTATTTTTTGGTGGGTATTTAGGCTGTTTCTATCTTTTGCCTTTGTGATGGGTATTCACTTAGCTATTTAAGAAATTACCTTTATTCTTTAGGATGTATACCTCTTTTTAGGATTACCAGATCATAAGATATGTCTATTGTCAACTTTCTGAGGAATCACCATACTCTCTTCCACAATGGTTGCACCATTTTACAATTCCAACTCCCATCTCCCATGTTCAAGGGTTCCAATCCCTCTACACCCTTGCCAGCACTTCTCTCCTCTCTCTCTCTCTCTCTCTCTCTCTCTCTCTCTCTCTCTCTCTCTCTCTGTTTATTTTGAAAGGTTTTCTATTTAATGTTGTCTTTTTGGGGGGCCATCACTGCCCTCTCGTGGTCATGGAAGCTACCCAACCTTGCACCTGGAAAACCACTGCTGGATTTGAACCGCCAAGCCCTTGGACCGCAGTCCCACACTCAATCACTACACCATCGGGGCTCAGCCCCCCCTTAATGTTATCTTTGATGGAGAGTTTTGCTAATTATATAATTCCTAGTCAACCAATTTGAAATTGTTTAGCAATTGTTCCTTCTTTCTTTTCTCTGTGATATCTCATTGCCTCTTGCCTACATACTTTCTGCCAAGAAATCGGATCTTTGTCTCTTGGATTCTCCTCTGTAGGTAATTAGCTTTGGTTTTTTCCTGAGCTGCTTTCAGGATTATTTATTGGTTTCTAATTTGGGACAGTATTTTTTGTGATTTTTCTATTGGGAAATCTATTATATTTGGTAATTCATTTAGCTTCTTGATGCTTATCTGCTCATCTTTCATAATATTAGAGAAATTTCCTTTCAACAAGTACCCAACACTTTTTTCTGTCCCTTTCCTTTGTTTCATCTCTTCTCTTCTGGAATTCTTATTAGACATAGTTCATGTCTCTTGATGTGTTCCACATACTTCTTAGTCTGATTTCTTTGTATTTCTTCTTTAGTGCCTTTTTTTTTTTTTTTGGTGATGTTCTGCTAGAAGATTGGTATTGAGATATTGTCTTCAATTTCACTAATTCTGACTTCTATTGATTCAAATCTGCTCCTTAGCCCTCTCCATGTATCATCTAATTTTGGAATTTTAGTATTAATTTCCTGGAGTTTTATTTGCTGATTTCATATGGCCTCTAGTTTTTCATTTATTTTGTCAGCCTTTGTTCTTATTTTATTTTCCTGAATTCTTTTCCAGTTTTGTATTTTCATTCATTTTGCCTACAATTTTCTCAATATTTCTCTCAGTCCATTGGAAATATCTACATGCCATTCTTTAGAATTCCTCATCAGGTCATTCCAACGACATTCCTTTCTCAAGAGGATTCTCTGGCTTTGTAATTTGATTACTTGTTTTTCCCACTCTATCTTACTTTCCCATGTGAACTAAGGCTGTCTGTTGTCTCTAGACATTCAGGAGTGTTGTAGTTGCATTTAATTGGTGATGTTATGCTGATATGTTTTCACCCAGCTTGCTTTCTGTGATTGCTCTATTTTGGTTTTAAATGTCCAAGTCAGGCAGGCAAGTGTGCTACCCTACTCTAGCTTGGCACAGCTGAGACACCACCTCTCTGGTTGTGGGTGTGATAGAGAAGGGGACTGTCTGTTTGCTTCTCTGTTTGGTGTCTGTTTAAGTCACTTTAGAACAGATTAGGCTCATATTGGCCACTGTTTATTAGGTCTCTGAGGAGTAGGTAGTAGTCCCTACCCAGGAGGTGGAGCTTCAGGAAGTACAATGTAGCTGGGCAGTATAGCATGATTGTTGTTTTTCACCAGGTGGTACCAAATATATATACTATACAATAATGACAAAAAAAAGAAATTAATAAGAAGGGGGGGGGAGAAGACTAATGAAGAAAAAGTGAAGGAGTAAAAGGGAAAAACTAGAAGAGAACCCCTTGTGGTGCTCCCATCAGCTGAGGAGATGGTAGGGAACAGGAGACTTGATATCGGTGTGCTATGTTAGCTGAGGAGACCAGGGCGTGGCAGCGTGTCTGGTACTGGAAAGCATATGCATTAACCCAGAGGGCAGCTCTGGCCACGTCACCTGGTATGACCTTCCACATTCTGCTTACCCAAGAAGAAAGAGAGAAGATGCCTCTGAGGTGGGGCAGAGGCTCCAGGTGCCACCTGCTTGGGACTGGCCACAGTTCCTGTCACTGGGAGGATGTGGGGAAGAAAGAGGCGAATCGCATTTCTCATCTGTGGGCCCTGGTGCCGACCAGGAATAGTGGAGACAGTGATCTAGCTGCTGCTCCAATGGGAAGGCTGCTTGAAAAAAAGTCTCAATACCCATGCAGGGTCAGGACTGTTGACAAGTCGTCATTCTCTTGACCTCCTTGTTTACTGTTTTGTCCGATTTCTCCTTCTAGCCAAGACTGGGTCCCTCCTTTATCCTGCCCATTAAATTCAGATTTGAGGATGGTGCCTGTACCTGTCGCCGTTGTTGGTTGCAGTGTATCTGCCTAGTCTGCCATCCTTCCAGAAGACCTGTGTGGTATACCTTTTTTTAAGAAGAGAGGTTTCTCTCCTGAGAAGAAAGACAAAAACATGTATGACATATAGCAAATTACCACACAGTGTGCCCAATTATCAGAAGGGTTGTGCAATCAGAAAGAGCCATTTTAAAACTGACTCTAGTTCCGTGAACAATGAAAATGAAGTTTCTCACACCCTTCACCTGCAAAAGGCACCTGTTCTTCAGAACAAGGAAAGTGTCTCTAATACATACCTTTTATCCTAATTAATGACAAAATATAAAGCTTCATCTGATCTCTTTTGACCATACCCAACCCCAACTCCCCAGGAAAAAGTGCTGGGAAGCTAATCTGTAGGTGTTCATATTGGAAGGTTCTGGAGTTAAAGATCTGATGTTTAATCTATTTTCTAAAGTATCCAATGGTCGTAGGCTAGCTACTTGCCTGGCTTGGCCTCACCATCAATGAGTCCGATAGGCTTTCAGCAAATCCACCCTAAATGGGTTCTCTTCCTGCCTCCTCCTCTACACTGTCTTCAGCAAGTGCTGAGTATTCATTCACTTTCACTGTTACTCCAAAAGTAACTACAGGGAACTTTGGGGTATAATTCAGACAATATTATATGCCTGTAGAAAGTGTCCTAAATGACACCCCATTCTACTGAGAACAGAAACCAGATTTCACACCAAGGCCTTTAGGGGCTAAGTGATTCATCAGTGTGACTTAGACTCATCTTTTTACTTGTTCACAGAGCTCTAGCCCAGTGGCATTCATGCCCTCTCTCACCCATCCTCATCTTGGGACCTTTAGACTTGCTGTGATTTAAACTTCAAAGAATTTACCTGGCTTGCTCTTGTCAATCAGGTGTCAGCCCACCAATCTTCTCTAGAGAAAGACCTTTCCTGCCTTCCATGGCTGAAACAGATTTCCTCCCTGAGTCACTTCCTAGCTCATCAACCTCTCTTACTCAATTCATCCCACTTGTCTTCATCTGAAGTTTCCTTATTCCTCTATTGATTTGCTTGTTTAATGTCCAGATTGCTATTAACGGGAAGTGCTGTACATGCTTCTTGAGAGCAGTAACCCTGTCTATCGAGTTGACCATTCCCCCCTGGTACCCAAAATAGTGCCTGACACCATGTGATTGTTGGTAGGTGCCTCTGGGTCAGTTTTGACTAATAACAGCTCAAAATAAAACATTCTCTGGACTGTACCATCTTCACAGTTGTTACTGGGTTTGACCCCAGTTTTGCAGCCACCCTATCAATCCATCTCATTGAAGATTGCTCTGTTTTTCTTTTGTTTTGCTAAACCTGTACTTCACCAAGATTGATGGTCTCCAGGGATTGATTCCACTTGAAAACACGTCTAAAGTACAGAAGACAAACTCTTGCCATCCTTGCTTTCAAGGAGTAATCTAGCTATTCTTCTTCCACAATAGATTTGTTCTTTTGTTGTTGTTCATCTGCGATACATTCAATATTCTTCACCAAAACCATAAATTGAATGCATGTCTTCTCCTCTGGTCTTTTTTAGTCATTGTCCAACTTCCACATGCATACAAGATGACTCACTCTACCCTGACTTTGTTTAGTCTCATCTTTGTCCTTCTTCTTCAGTCTTCCTTAGTCAATGGCCAACTTCCACATGCATATGAAGCCATAGAATATGCCATGACTTGTGACAGGCATTGTCTGTGGCCTCATAGAGATGTGAAAAGGACAGATCTATCTGTCAAGGAAGAAGTACAGCTAGTACACTCCTTGGAGGCAATGAAGACAAGACTTCATCTGACATACTTTGGACATGTCAGGAGAGGCCAGTCTGTGGAAGACATAATTGCTAAGGTGAACGGGGCAGTGCAAAAGAAGAAGGCCCTCCAGGAGTTGGATGGACACAGTTGTTTCAGCGACGGGCTGAGGTATAGGAACATTTGTGAGGATGGTGCAGGACAGAGCAATGTTTCATTCTGAGATGCAGAGTCACTGTGGGTCAGAGCCAACTCAATGGCATGTAGAAGCAACAATAACACCAGTATATTAGTCTGTAATTTTTTTTTATTTTTAGCAATTTAAAGTGCTATTATGCAGCAGATTGATTCAATGCAGTACGACATTTGGTGTTCTATGGAAATCCCATAAGCCAGTTGCCATCAAGTGCATGCCAATTCAGGGCAAACGGGTGCATTTAGAGCAGAAGTAGGCTCCATGGGGTTTTCAATGGCTGATATTTTTAAAGATATTCTTTCCTGGAACCTCTGGGTTGACAAATTTCCAACGTTTCAGTAAGCTGCTGAGTGTACTAATCCTTTGTACCACCCAGGGACAGGCTTTCCATTGGCATGTTTAATAAGTGCAGATCTAATTCATTAACTAATTGGATGCATGAATTGTGACCTCTAGTTCATACCCTTGTATCTATCTCATTTCCATATCTGCTGAAAGTTTTTTTTAAGATCATCTATTTGTTACCTATTTGTAATTACTTCTGCCTTTGAAATACTTGGCAAAATCTATAACAAGTCACGTCATATTAATGATCCTTCATTATGTTCAACTGTTTGCATCATATACTTGGTTTTATTGATTCCCTCTAATGACTTTGTTAAATATTTCCCACCTAGTCCTCCAAACAGTTTGACATAAACAAGATTAAAAGGGTTTCCATATATCTAAAACACAACTACCACTTTATTTTTTAAGCTAGTACTTTTATTGGGTACTCTTACAGTTCTTATTACAATCCATTGTGTGATTCATCCAGTGTGTCAAGCACATTTGCACATATGCTGCCATCATAATTTTCAAAGCCTTCTCTTCCCACTTGAACCCCTGATATCAGTTCTCCAGTTCTTCCCCTCCCCTGTCCCATCCGCCATCCATCACATCACAAATCCTTGATAAATTATAGATTATGATTTTCCTATCTTACATCATTCTCTGTCACCCCTCACTCGCTTTTCCATTGCTCATCCCTCTGAGAGGGGGCTCTAGGTTAGTCCTTGTGATCAATTCCCCATTTCTCCCCCACCCTCCTCCTGGATTCCCTGTGCTTTGGGCTTTTATCTCTAGCAGAGTACATGTTCTGGTATAATCTGATTTGTAAGGTACATCTGAAGTCATGGTAATGAGGGGAAGCAAGCGCCAAAGAACTAGAGGGGAAAGTTGTGTGTTTCCTCGGTGCACCCTGACTGGCTCATGTCTTCCCCCTGACCCCTCTGTAGGGGGATTTCAAATTGTATGCAGATAGGCATTGGGTCTCCACCCCATGCCCTACCTCCACCCCATTCACCTTGGATATGGTTTTGTTTTGGGTCTTAGAGTCTTGGTTCCTGATCCCATCGATACCTCATGATCACACAGGCTGGTGTACTTCTTCCATGTGGGCTTTGTTGCCTCTCAGCTAGATGGCCACTTGTTTATCTTCAAGCCTTTAAAACCCCAGATGCTATATCTTTTGATAGCAGGGCACCATCAGCTTTCTTCACTACATTTATTTATGCATCCACTTTGTCTTCGGTGATTGTGTTGGGAAGGTGAGCATCACATAATGCCAGATTGTAGAAACAAAGTGTTCTTGTGTTGAGGGAGTACTTGAGTCAAAGCCCAATGTCCGTCTGCTACCTTAATTTTTCACATATAGATAATTCCATAATTCCATTGCCCTCTCAATAAATTTTGCATATTTATCTGCCTACTTTGTTTTATTATTGATGTCTTAATTTTTTTTACTTTAATTATCTGCTCTAGGAATATTTAGCACAAGTCAGTGTTCATTTATCAAGTGTGTAAAGCTGTATTGTTTTAGACACTCTGGAACCTATGGGAGTAACTAAACTAAAATTTATGCCTGGATACTTAAAGGTCTAGAGAGAAAGTAAAAATAAATACATGAATAGCTCTATTAGAGGGCAGAACTTGAGGCCCCTTTCTGGAAACAAAAGTGCCTAGGAATATTAGGTTGGGACCATGCAGATGAGACTTCCAAAACCCTCGTTAGAGAAGAAGTGGTCATTGGTGAGAAGCTTTAATGGCCAGATCTCAATTGATGAAAATAAAGATAAAGACGAGGGACACAAAACTGACAGAGTCAGAAAATCCTTCGGGGTGTACTTGGTTGTAGTTGTCAGGTGCCCTCAAGTCGGTCCCAACTCAAAGCCACCATGTATCTACTAGAACAACATACCACCCAGCCCTGTACCATCCCACAAAATACCTCCCAGGTCTGAGCCATGCTCACCAGTGCTATGTTTGAGCTCCTTAGTGGAGCCACTGGTCACATTGTCTTGTCCAGGGCCTTCCCCTTTTCCACTGCCCCTCTACTTGACCATGTTTGATGACCTTTTCCAGAGACTGGGCTCTCCTGATAACATCTCCAAAGTATATAAGACAATGTGTCGCCAACCTGAGGAATCTCTTGACTATATGTCCTCTAAAACACCTCTGTTTGTTACATTGGCCATCAGTGGTACTTGACAATTCTTCAGCAGCACAATTCAAACACATCGATTCTTTTTTTGGTCTTCCTATTCCTTGTCCAACTTTCACACACACAGGAGGCATGGTTTGAAAATACCTTGACTTGGATCAGGCGTGCCTTAGTCCTCACAGTAACACCCTTACTGTGCAGCACTGGGAAGGTCTTACATGGCAGGTTCACCCAAAGCAGCCATCTTTTCCTTGGCAGCACCATTTCTAGGGACTTCCCCACTGACCACCCCCAACTGGAAGGACATTCTCTCACCCCCAAGGACTGGGATCTTTCCACTAAACTCTATCCCAGGACTTCTTCCTTCTAATTCCAGTGTCTAATAGACTCTAAGGCCCTGGAGTGATGCCAGTGGCTTTCACTCTTTCACTAGCACGCCAATTGACACTTCATACACCCAGGATAGCATCACAGAAGAAAGACCTGGCAATCTGTTTCCATGAAGAGTACAGACAAGAAAATCCTGACAACAGTTCTGCTCTGTAACACCAGGGGACTCTTTGAGTGGGCTTATTCTCCAGTTCACACTGTGAATGTTCTCCGGTTTATATCGCAATGGCTGTGTGGTTTCGTGTTTAAAGAATGCCTGAGCTCCAATTCAGATAAACTAAATCCCTGGTGGCTGAAACCACATTTTATCCCTGGTGACTGAAACCACATTTTTCAAATGCCCCACATAAGAGATGACAATCTCTTCATCTTATTTTTCAAAATAAATGGATGGATCACCTCCTGTTTCCACTGCTAATATAAGACTGAATGCTTATTTATTTAAATTTTAAAAAATCATTTTATTGGGGGCTCGTACAGCTCTCATCACAATCCAGACATATAACCATTGTTTCAGGCACATGTGTACATTTGTTGCCATCATCATTTGCAAAGCATTTTCTTTCTACTTGAGCCCTGGATATCAACTGCTCATTTTTTCCCTCCCTCCCTCATGAACCCTTGATAATTCATAAATTTTATCATTTTATTATTTTTTCCAGTCTTACATTGACCGATGTCTCTCTTCACCCACTTTTCTGTTGTAATTCATTCTGTATGTCTTGTTTCAAAATGGATTTGTTACTCCGTCCGTACCATCAGTGAAATCACCCTCCAAAGATATTTGTGAGACTGGCAAACAGCTCGGTGCCCACTGTTAGAAAAGCAGAATTTCCCTCCTTTCCTCTGTGAATCCAAGGGCTATGTCCTGTCCCATCACAGAACACCCACCTAGGGTCAGCTCTATGCAGCCCTGCCCTCTCCAGGGGTGGCGTCAGCACCCAATCCATTCTGACTACGCTGCATGGTACTGAACTTATTTCAAGGTGGTTAGGAAGGTTAGCCCGGTTCCTGCCCATTTCTCCCAAGAAAGAATAGTTGACCTAACAAGAACCTTCCTAGCAGAGCCAATGCGCTCCTTGGTGTCAACTCGCTCTGCTCCACTCATCAGCTCTGCAAATCCTGGCTGCTTAGCTTGCTGGCTGGAAACCAGGACGTCCTGTCATGTGCACAGTCACGCTCCCTCCCATGTCAAAAGCAAGGGTTGGAGATAGCCAATTATAAAAATGCCATTCAGTATTTACTTTAAAAGGAGGGTGCACCGTGGACTGTTAATGTAACTGACATAGGAACTGGCTGGAATTCACTTCGAGGGGACTCCTCATACGAAGTTTACTCTATCAAAAGCCTGCCCTCCATTTGGCACTGGTTTGTGAAAGCCTAGATTTTGTTTTATCTTTGAGTTTAGTGATTACTATTAGTTTTCATGACTGTGAAAAGAAAATATAGGATTTTTAAAAATTTTTCTACCTAAATTATAATGCTGAATTTTCTTTTGGGGGGAGGGGGGGTTGGGGGCATCACTGCCCTCAGGTGGTCATGGGAGCTAGCCAGCGCTGCTCCTGAGAGCTGCTACTGGATTTGAACCGCGAAGCCCGCGGGCTGCAGTCCCGCACTCAACCACTTATGCCACTGGGGCTCAGCCCCAAGGCTGAATTTTCAAATTACATTTTGCGCCTTACCTGGAAATCCAGCATTTGGTAATCACCCTTGCCATTAAGTCGATAACAGACCTCCCTGAGCAGACCTTCTCCACAGGATTCTCTGCACTCTAATCTTTAAACAAGCAGGCTCCCTGGCCTTTGTTAAGTGGAGCCTGAACCGTGGTTGTGTTGGAACTGCCAACCTTTAGGTTGGCATACCAACCATAATTGGCATACCAAGCTTTCTTATCAGCCAGGTGATGACTAGAAGCCTTAGTGGCTCAAGTGAAACGCACTGGGAGAACTGTCTCCCAGTTTTTATCTGTGGTTACAAATACACTGATCTTTACAACATAAACTATGCCCAACAGTGTTTGTATTCCATGTGTGCAGGTGATTGCTACCTTGTGCAAGGCTTCTCTATAAAGCGAGACTCTGTTCTGTTTGTTTTATAAAGCTGTATATATTTGGCATGTAAGAGTATGCCTAAGTGGAGAGAGGATATTTTGAGAGTGATAATGACAACAAGTGTGCAAATATGGTCTGCATACAATTGATGTAAGTATTGATCATGATGGGAGTTGTATGAGCCCCTAATAAAATGATTTGTAAAGAAAGGAGGGGGAAAGAGGAGTTTATGCCAAAGGCTCAAGTAGAAAATATTTGGAAAAGAAGATGGCAATGTGTGTAAAAATATGCTTGGTACAAATGATGCATTCAATGTTATAAGAGCTGTAAGAAACCCCAATAAAATTTTGAAAAAGACGTCATGAAGAAAAGAGTATTAGAAACTTATTTTCTTCCAATTAGCAAAGCAATATACCAAGTCTATATATTTAAATATTTTAAAAGTACATATCACCCCCATGAACCATTACCTCCTTCTCCCATTTCTCCCTGTCAATTGCTATCATTATACTTTTGTAGGCTTTCTAGAATTCTCTGTATCCAGCCTTTAAAACATGCCTATCTATGCTCTCATACTGTTAGCCAAAGGCAAGCAGAACAGAACTATCTTCTTTGAAGCTCAGCAACAATACTTCTTAATCCTAAAGCAGTTATAGAGGGCGTATATGAATCCCCTCCTGCCAGCCTCCTGTTCCCTGCCCCAGGGCAGACAGAGTGCAGCCTTCTGCATACAGGTGACACAAGGCTGCTGTAGCCCCAGAAAGCAGCTCTGCATACCCTCGTTGGCAGCTGATGATAGTTTCTCTCCAAGGAGGGCGGCACACTGTCCTCTGTTGTTTTGATGATGTCAGCATTCTCTTGTCCTTGTCAGTCAGCAAGTTAATGCCTCACCCGTGCACTCTTTCATCCTTTAAGATCTGAGATATTATTTGCTGCATTCCAGGTGCTGCTGCAAGTGTCTGTCATTCCTGGAAAGAGGTGCATTTGAGCCCATGGGGGGCGGGGGGGAGACAGGATGATTGACATGACTTTTGACATGATTTTTGTCAAGACTTAGGTATGCCATTTGCTGGCGAACCTATTCTAATGAATGCCTTTTACACTTCCAAGATGTGCAATCTTGTGATATGCTTCCTTTTCTTCCACCTTGATATCCAAATGCCAATCACCAGGGAGTAAATTATGCCACTGAATGAGGCACCCAGCAATTTACCCTCTAGAAATTGAACATTTACCCTAAGTGGTAAAAGAAGGTGTTTTCTCTACCTGCATATAAGTTTACATATAAATTTCTCCCTGCATATTTCTTCTTCCCATACACTGAAGAGATACCTTTGTGTATGAAGCTTTGTATTTCATTGGGGTGTTTAAGATACATTTTACAGTTGCTTTTTTACATATGCACTTAATAAATGAAAGTGCAGAAAGGTGTATTTTCAGCTTACACCTTCTCTGGGGAGTTCTTTTCTCTTTAGTTCTAGAAGTAGCGATTGTAGCCCCAGGCAATGAAAATGGAGCGGCTTTTACCAACGCCTTCATTACTATGATTCAGTACTGTGTTTGTATGTGTGTGTGTGTTTCTTTCTCGCTTTTTTTTCTTTCTTTATTGACTCGGGATTTGTGTCTTAATCAACGTGTGCAAGAAACTCACTTAATCGTAAAACAGGGTGACGTTTTTACATGATGCTCCAGTTAATTAAGGCTGAATTGCTGTGGAATGATACAGGGGTACTCATGATTTTCCCATTTACATCAAATGAGTTTGCAGTGATTAATGTTATCTTAGGAAATACCAAAGGAATTAATAATGATTAGGCCATTACTTCCAAGTGGTGCTGAAAACTCAGAAATCTTTTTTCATTACAACAGAGCTTTTAAAAAATCCACAAATGAGTGTCTTGGTTCTGATGTTCAACTTGAGGATCCAGGGGGTTGAGACTCACCCCGTCTTGTGGTGCTTTTTAATTCATTTTTTTCTTCCTACATCTTCAAATATGATTTCATGATGTACTGGAGGGTGAGGGGACCTTTATTATGTTGGTGAGGATAGCCCTTTCAAATTCATGTATTCATTCTAAAAAGTACTTACAAAGTGCAAGACTCTGTGTTGGATATTCAAGATTAGAACAAAAATGTACACACTATAAACCCTGTTTGTAAGGATGTAGGGGCAGTGGGGGGTACACACACATAAACAAAATAAAGCCCAATGTTGCTATAGCAACAACAAAGATACCTGATAGGTGCACTGAGCAGTGGTGATGGACACTCACTCCTTAGAATGATCCAGAGGGCTTTCCAGAACAGGCAGCATCTGACTGCTTTTAAATTATTCCAGTTTCTTGGTAGACAAAAAGAAGCAACCTGGGAAAAGCTGTCAGTGGAATCAAGATGAATGTAAATTTGGAACAAGGCTTTATTATTTTAAATATTAGTTTTACAAGATAAATATTGTGAAACATGTTCCATTGCTGCCCTTTGTAAGTGTGCGGTTCAGTGATGTTAATTACGTTTGCCATGTTGTACAGCCATCCTATCACCATGATCTGTTTCCCAATGTTTCGCATCACATCTTATACAGGAATTCCACAACCTGTCTGCATCAGTTTGTAGTACTGTGGTCACTTGTATGGTGCTGTGATGTTAGAGGTTAAGCCACCAGATTTCAAATACCAGCAGGGGAGTCCATGATGGACATGTTTCAGTAGACCTTCCAGATTAAAACAGACTGGGAATAAAGGCATAATGATCTATATTTGAAAATTAGCCCATGGGAATCCAATGGATCACAAGGAAACACAGTCCAGTATAGTGCTGGAAGATGTGTTCCTCTTTGTGGGAAGACACTCAAATACACAGCAGCTCTAATAATTGATTTAAATAGACCAATGATTGAGAAGATAGTGCAGGTCAGGACAATATTTTATTCTGTTGTACATGAAGCTTCCAGGAGTTAGAGTTGATTCCATGACAAATGACAACAGAAAAGAGAATAGGTATCCTTTCAACACTAACTCCCCAGTGTTCCCTCTCCTCTGTGTCCATGACTAATGACCTCTGGAAGCAAAACAAATTTAGAAACATAAAGAATGATAGTGCAGCAGTCACCTAATCTGGTGTCACTTTGAGGATTAAGAGTGTTGGGGTGAAGTCTAGCCTGTCAATCTGGATATACCCAATGAGATCTCTGTGTGGGCATGACTTTCTTCTGAGAATTCTGGGAAATCTGGCCATATTTCCCTCTTGGGGTTGAGAGATTCCCTAATCAGTCCCTTGGAGATGCTATCTGACAAGACACAAGGCTGACTTCCTGTGAGACATCCTAGAGGAGAAATCACATGGACCTACCCTGATGGAACCAGACCTCTGAAACCAAAAAAAGCCATGTAGAGAACACTATCAGTACTAGAATGCTTACAACACCAGTGGACCCAAAGATTTTCTACTTACTGTCTTGTAGTTCTCCTACATTTGACATTACTGCATGTGTCTCATTAATGTGAAGAACACTTTATAGACTGGTATCAGACTTGTGAGCTTGGACTGGACTGGATGCTTTCTCAATGTTCCATTCCTGTTGTATATAAACCTCTTCCTTATAAGTTTGAGTCTACCCATACTAGCATAGATAGGAACATAAAGAATGTGTCAGGGCACTGGGCTTATAAATGTCATGGGGAAAAAAGAAATTGAGAAAGCCTGAATCTAGGAGTATGGTTTCAGAGCTTTGCGGAGGCAGCATGATCGTTGAAAGCATTGTGAACTGCAACTCCAGCCTTTGAATTAGGTAGACACATGGGAATGAACATAGGCTGTGGTTTTCATGGTCCTGAAGCCACATGCCCTTAACTTTATAGTTATTCTTGTCCCTCTACCCAACCCTGTATGTAAGCGCTGTGTTATAGCACACATAATTGACCAACACTCACCTTGGGTCCATACGGAAAAGCTCTAGACCATGGCTGAGTTCTGTCATCCCTAGCAGCAGAGATGGGCTTTGACATCTGTGCTGTGTTGTGAGAAGCTTCTTAAACTTCACTTATGAAAACTATAGTAGATTTGAAGTGAGAAAACACACACACACACATCAGGAAAATACCCCCTCTTTCTTCTTCCTTTCCCCCTAGACTTTTGCTTTTGATCAATTTTTATCACTTTAAGCCTCTTAAAGTGTCATGGAAGATGTTTAGATCTCAATCTTCTGTGACAAGGTTGTTGTCCAAACATCCAGAGCATCCTGTTCTTTTTCCATAACACTAATCCAATCCTTGACCCAGAGTTGAGATCTTCACCTTTTCTGCCCGCAATGATAGTCAACTCCATGATATTTGAGATTGTGTAGGAATCATGTCTTAATCCTTCTGAACAAAACGTCTTGACCATAGTGTTTACAGTTCCTTAAATGGCATTCTGATGCCATGGAGAAGGTGTAATAGTTTTCTTAGGGATACTGTTTCAGTCTAAGTTGCCTTGTCTCTGTCATTGCAGTTAGTTGCTGTGAATTTGTCTCAACTCTACATGACCTGATATATAAGAATAATGCCAGTTCTCTTTCACTTGCATATCCTTTGATATGTCTAGGTCCACTTTTGTAGGTATTATGTCACTCCATCTCATTGAGATTTTTTGTTGTTTTTGCTGACCTTCCTGCTTGAACAAACACAATATTCTTTCCTACTGTTTGGTCTTGCCTGATGACATATCCAAAGTAAGCATGTCGAAGTGTCACCATTTTCAATCCTCAGGAGCATTCTGATTGTATTCGTTTTTCAAAGACATATTTGTTCTTCTGGAAATCCATGGTGGCTTTAGTTCAGGTGGACTAGAGAAAAAAAATCATGGAGACACTCACATGTGTCAAAGGGAAAGGTCTATATATAAGAGGACATGAACAGGGCTGAGCCCCGGTTGTGTAAGTGGTTGAGTGCGGAACTGCAGCCCGCAGGCTTGGCGGTTCAAATCCAGCGGCGGCTGGGTAGTGCCCACGACCACCAGAGGCAGTGATGCCCACACACACATACACACACACACACACACACACACACACATACAAAGAGAACATGAACATTGCAAAAACATCCCAGCCCAGTCCAGTCCAAGGTCATAAGTCCAATATTAGCCCATAGGTCTGATACCAATCCTCTTCAGACACACAAAACACACGCAATAATGTCAAATGCAGAATGATCACAAGTCAGTAGGTAGAAAATCTTTGGATCCAGTGGTGTTGTCAACAGCTAAGCACTGGAAGGAGCCTTCTCATGGCTTCTCTAGATCCAGGTGTCTGATTTCATCAGGGAAGGTCCTTGTGGCTTCTCCTCAGGGATGACTTACAGGGAGCCAACCTTGTCATTCCAGTGTCTTCAAGGAAGTAAGTGTTTCCTACTTCCAAGAACAAAGTACCAGATTTCACAGAATTCTCAGAGGAGAAGGCTATGCCCAAACAGAGGTTTCATTGGCTATATCCAGTTTGACAGGCTAGACTCCACCTCTACACTCTTAATCCTCAAATTAACATCAGGTTAGGTGGCTGCCACAAGGGCATGTTTGCCTATCTACTACTGCTCAGCTGTGTCAGTTCTTCTTCCTGTTTCTTTTTCATTGTTCACCCTTTGCATGCATGCAAGCAATTGTTTCTAAATGTGTATAGTGAGCTCCTTGAGATGTCGTGCAGCCAAGGCGGTAAACATGTTTTGAAATTATTATTAGATCTTGATTTCTGACAGCTTTTCTCCAAACACTCTCTAAACACCTGAGCTGGTAGAGCCTTCAGCATATGGGAAAAATTAATACGTTTTACAGCATTTCCCCTATGGTTTCCTAGAATCCAGTTTCTGTCCCTGTCCTTCCTTAACAGGTGCTCTTTCTGGGATGACTTTGATTTCCATACCTCCTCCCAGGGATCTTTCTCTGCACTCATCTTCCCTGCCACCCCATTGGTGTTTGGTAGTCTTAAGCACCTGCTTCTTCAGGGGCTTCCTCCTTGGCCTCCATGACACCTCCTCCCAGTGACTGCTCATTCATTTTCTGGTGCTGGCATCTCTTTCTTCCATGTCCTCAGGGGATGTTCCCCAAGGCCCTCTGCTCCTTCCTGACTCTCTCCCTTAGGGAACTCAGGGAACACTCCTGACTTCAATTACTATCCTCCTATTCTGCACTCCAACCTTTTCTGTTACTAATAGCTCCAGGTCCTTTTATGAAAATTTCTACGTGAACCTCTCCCTGCTACCCACAGCTCAATTTGTCTGCAAACAAACTCATCTATTTCCTCCTCGCCGTTCCGGTCTTTCCTAAAGTAACTTGATTTCAGAAATTAGAAGAGAGGAAGGACTCATTAACAACCTTATAATGTCTGGTGACTGGCAAGACCAATGTCATACAGACTCAAAGTTTTCATGTACAGCTTGTTAGAGGAATGAGGGTAGGCTGCAAGAAGGAAATGCTGATTCTAATAATTTGGCCCGGATTAGAATTTTAAACGAGTGTAAATTTAAAAGGCAGTTATGTGTGACTAAATGGGACAGAGATGTCTATTGCTATTTCTCTGGCAGCTTTCACTAAAAGCTAAAAGAAAGAGATCACTTTAAGAGGACAACCTAGCAGAGTCAAAGAAACAGAGGATTTTCCTAGCTGGTAATACTAATTCTCCATGGTCTAGTTGGAGCCCTGGTGCCATAGTGGTTACATATTGAACTGCTAATTGAAAGGTCCACGCTTTTGCATCATCTGTACTGTGGGGTACGCCTTGGGTTACTAACTGCAAGTTTAGTTCAAACCCACCAGCTGCTCCAAACCCACCAGCTGCTCCACGAGACAATGATGAGGCTGGTCTGATCCCATAAGGATTTCTATCTAAGATCACTGTGAGTGGAAATGAACTGAGTGGCACTGTTTTGTTTTGTTTTGTTTTATAATATAAAATGGGACTCCTGAATAATATAAATTATTTGCACACTTGCCTTGTAAACAAAAGGTTGGAGATTTGAGTCTACCCAAAAGTCCTCTAGAAAAAAAAGCATGGCCCTTCCCAATATGAGAACTAAAGAAAAATGAGTACATAAGCAAATGTGGTGAAGAAAGTTGATGGTGCCTGGCTATCAAAAGATATAGTGCCTAAAGTATGCATAGAGAAAGACATCAAGTCAACATTGCACTTTATTAGTACTGTTATTGTAAGTGGAAAATGCAATGCCTTGAATGAAAATAAAGCTATTTAAATTGGCAAAAAAAAAGATATAGTGCCTAGAGTGTTAAAGGCTTGAAGATAAATAAACAAGCAGCCATATAGCTCAGAAGCAACAAAGTCCACATGGAAGGAGCACACCAGCCTGTGTGATCATGAGTTGCCAAGGGAATCAGGTATCAGGTATCAAAGAACAAGAAATCAAGTCATTGTGAATGAAGCGGAGTGTAGATCCAAGACCCATCTGTGGAAAACTGGACATTCTCTTACAGAAGGGTCATGGGGAAGAAACGAGCCAGTCTGGGTGCAGTGCAGCAATGATGAAACATACAGCTTTCCTCTGGTTCTTCAATGCTTCCTCCCTCCCACTATCATGATCCCAATTCTACCTTACAAATTTGACTAGAACAGAGGCTGTGCATTGGTACAGAGAGGAAATGGAAACATAAGGAATCCAGGACAGATGATTCCTTCAGGACCAGTGGTGAGAGTAGCAATACCGGGAGGGTAGAGGGAAAGAGGGGTATGAAGGGGGAACCAATTACTAGGATCTACATATAACCTCCTCTGTGACGGATGGATAGCATAAAAGTGGGTAAAGGGAGACATTAGAAAGCATAAGATATGGGGCTGATCCCCGATGGTATAGTGGTTGTGCGCGGGACTGCGGCCCACTGGGACAGAGGTTCAATTCCAGCAGTGGGGCTGGGCCTCCTACTCCCACCACCGGAGAGCAGTGATGCCCAAAAAAACAAACAAAAAAGCATAAGATATGACAAAAAATAATAATTTATAAATTATAAAGTGTTCAAGAGGAAGGGAACACTGGGAGGGATGGGGGAAATGAGCTGATACCAAGGGCTCAAGTAGAAAGCAAATGTTTTGAGAATGATGATGGCAACACATGTGCTTGACACAATGGATGGATGTATGGATTGTGGTAAGAGTTATATGAGCTCCCCATAAAATGATTTTTAAAAGTGTAATAATTCTGCCCTATGAGCATGGTAGTAAAATAAGTGATATAAAACATTTAATTTTTTTAAAATTAAGGTTATATCATGAGGCCAAGGGACACTCAGACTGAACCTCTTCATCTGCTCACCAGTCCTAGATGGGTGTTGACAGGAAAGGCAGTCTCCTGGCCAAGAGACTGAAAGCCAATGTACAGTTGCTAAGTAACCTTAGGCATGTTCTTCAACTTCTCTGAGCCTCTATTAGCTCATCTGGCAAAACAGAGATATAAATAAGTCCACCATATATTATATGAAGTTATAAAAGTCAACCACCTTATACCCAATGCTTTTAAAAATAAAGCCTTCCCTGAACTGTAGTAAAGTTGGGTACACTCTCCATTTATCTAAAGTAGTGTGAAGTCTCATCAGTTTTGCTGGAGAACAAAAGAACATATTTTGTGATGAAGTGCTGCCCCAAATCATCACAAGGGTTAACAGTTGATGGATACGTATTCCAAATCTCATAGGATAGAAGGTGCCAGTGTTTTGAGATAAGAATGGACTTGTACTAGCTACCAGAAAGAATAGCATCTGGGACTTTAAGGGCTTGTTGTAGTATAAATAGCCATTTAAGCAAGACATCAGCTAAGGCCACACGGAAGAAGCGCACCAGCCTGTGTAGTCTAAAAGTTATAAAAAATAAAATTCCAGATCAGAGGAAGGAATTGTATTAGAGCTTACATTCTGAACACCTGGTTTGCAGAAGGCTATGGGTGACAGTGAAAACCCCAAACCCATTTGCAATTAGTCCCTATTTGGGTTGAACCTCCCTTGAACTCCCTCCAACCACTGAGCAGGGATAGTCTGGTGTGTCGGATGCAATGCACTGGAAAGTAAGTTATTACAAATATAGTTAGATTGTGATTTTACATATTGTCATTTTCTTTCCATCTTTGATTCATTTTTAATTTGTTCTAATTTCTATTACCTTATTTCTTTTGAATGAATGTTTTTCTGTGTTTTATTCGTGGTTAAGATTTTTGTATGATTTTCTCTATATGAAATACAGGAGAGACAGTTACTGCTCCTTTATGGCTATGGTAGTTGAGGTTTCAGGTTAGTGAAGAGCTAATAATAATGGGTACAAGGATGAAGTAAAGGTTCAAAAATTGATTTTAAATGATGACCGTGTTAGGTTCTGGATGTTTTTCCTTAGTTCTTGCTTCCCAACACCGAAAGAATTCTCATGGTAGAAATATGATGGTGAAAGTAAGCTTTTCTGAGTGAAAGTAAAGCTTTTAATAATATAGACAAGAATGAGTCATCTCTGGAAAGTGTGGAGAGATGTGAAAAAAGGCAGAAGGCAGGGCAGGGAGTGGCAAAAAAGGAATGTGGGAGACTGTGCCTTCCCTGTATATGCCTGTCTGGTCTCTTCCCACATCCATTCGGATGGAGGGCGTGGTGTGTGTCAATGTGCTCTTCATAGATGCACTCAAGTGTAATGTATGTAACATGTCCCTACTGTGCATGTCCAAACTTTGAATGGATGCACATAAATCTGTGGGTACTGTAAGTGATCCTTAATATATATGTGTGTGTATGTGTGCGTGTGTGTGTGTGTGTGTATATATATATATATATATATATATACCCTTCTACATATTCTTGCTCTCTCAGGAAGGACTCTTTTTTACTTTATGGGTGTGGATAACTATTCCTTGTTTATTGGTGGGCCATAGGCAGAAAACTCCTTTTCCCCTATGCTTCCTGCCTACCGATTTTGCAACTATTTTTTAATATATTTAAACTATCAAAAAATTCTATGGTACATGTATACCAATAAAGCTGTTAAAATCATTTTAATGGACATCTCATCCTTCTTCTCAGTCATATTAAATGGCGTAAGATATGCAGTGCTGCTTTGTAAGCCGTAAAACACAGGGTAACTGAGATTTTAAAATGAAATCTTAAAAATTTACAAACAATTTTGGGGTGGTAAGGTTCTCACTGGACCAGATGAGAAATGTCCTTGCCTTCCCAGTAATCACTGATGACAATGGGGTGGTCATGAAGGACCCTTGGTGGCACTGCAGGATAAGCATTGGGCTATTAACCATCAGTCAGAAGGAAAAAGAGAAAGCTGCGTGTTTCTGTGAAGATTTATAGTCTCAGAAACCCTTGGGGGCAGTTCTTCTCTTTCCTAAAGTGCCATGTTGAGTTGGATTCAACTAGATAGCTGTGGGCTTGGTTTCAGGGGGGTTGGTTTGCAGGCCTAGATGCGTTAGGCCTGTAAAATTCTAAGTCTACAAGTTACTGAGAAATACAGCCATTATACAAAAAAGCATGTGAAACTCAAATTCTATGAATAATATTACCTTGACTTTATTTAAGGTAACCATTTAACATGAAAAGAGAAGTACAAATGAGATCAGTCAATTTAACCCTCCGTGGCCTTAAAGTCTATAATCAAGGAGAGCTGCTCTGGCCCCTCCTTCCATAATCTGCATTTTTGCCCCTGATAAGTCATTCCAAGATAAATTACTCTTCACTCACAGGAGGCTAACCAACCACACATTCTTTTAGTTTCCATTCTCCAACTCTTATCATTTTTTCCCTGCTTTCTATTTTTAACAGGCACATTGGGGGAATTGCCATTCAATAAACTGCACATATTCAAATTGTACAGTCTGCTGAGTTTTAGAATAGTGAAATCTCTCTCTCTATGCCTTATCACTATCGCTCACCACACCAGGAGCCCTGGTGTGTAATGGTTAGGCATTGGGATGCTAACTGCCAAGGTCAGCAGTTAAAACCACTAGCTGCTCTGTGGGAGGACGGTGAAGCTCTCTGCTCCCATAAAGAATTTGTCTCAGAAACTGGCATGGGGCAGTTCTACCTTGTCTTATAGGATCGTTATGAATAAGAACGGACCTACTGGCAGTAAGTTTTATGGTCATTCATTGTAGGAGTTTCTGGGGAGTGAAAACACCGTTTACCTATTTAGCTGCTAACTAAAAAAGTTGGAGTTCATCCAAGAAAGACTCTGTTAGTCAATGAGCAGCATAGGAAACACTGTTCTGCTGTGACCCTCGTGGCGTCGCCATTAGTCAGAATTGATGCAATGAGAACTGGTATGATTGGCCTTTACCACACTTTTGTTTTCAAGAGAGAAGGCTCTTGGCATTCATATTTCAGTGACTGCTCTGACAAACAGAAGGAGCTTGTGCTATTTACAATTCCAAGCTATATAAATGCGGCATCAAATGCCACACAAGTGACATTAACCTGCACGTCCCCTTCCTACTTATTATCGTGTCTGTTCAGAGGAGGGACCCTGAGGCAAAGGTGACCTGAAGTACCTTCTGGATGCTCATGGAAGCAGGAAAGTACTCATCGTTGCCTAATGTACTCACTACTAATTCAGTATTCTGTATATTTATCTGTATTCTAATGCATTTGATGACTAACCACTGAATAACAGTCTCGAGAGCAGAACATTTGGTTAAGCAAATACTCTATCCCTCAAATGGGCTGGATAAAGCAAGTCAACTTGAGTCAATTCTGACTCACAGTAGCCCTGGAGGCCATGGTAGAACTAACCCCTGTGGGTTTCTGAGATTGTAACTCTGTATAGGAATAAAAAAACTTCACCTTTCTCCTGGGAAGCATCTAGTGATTTCAAACTGACCACTACATAACGCACTAATCCACCAAGACTTCATAATGGATAAGTAAAAGGCAGTATTAGGTTCCTCTCCCGTTTGCACTGTTGGAATGGCTGAAAGCCTGCATATGTAGAGCTGGGAGTATGTATGCGCACTGTGTGGTAGGCAGAATACCCATCCACCCCAAAATGTGTAGGTCTCAATGTTCAGCTCTTGCAGGTGTGATGAAGTGAAGGGTCTGGCGATGGGTAGATTGCCCAGAATCATCTGGGTTGTCCCAGTGTAATCACAAGAGTCCACAAAGAACTGAAGAGGGAGGTTGAAAGAGAGTCTGAGAGAGGGGTGACATCCCCAGAAGGATGTTTGGACAGAGGCAGTATTGTTGGTTTTGAGATAGTGGAAGGGAACCCTGAAGGATTGTGGGCAACCTCTACAAGGTGAAAAAGGGAAAGAAATAAATTCTCATATAGTGTCTCCAGAAAAGAATGCAATTGTATTAATGGCAGGGTTTTAGCCTGTGAAATTTGTATTAGACTGTTAATCTATAAACTGCAAGATAATAAATTTGTGTTATTCCAAGCCTCTGAATTTGTGGAAATTTGATATAAGGGCAATTAGAAATCGTTTCTCTGGATTTTATTCCAAATCATGGCAGTATCATGTATGTCAGAGTACAACTAGGCTCCATAAGGGGTTTCAGTAACACAATACATACTCCAATTCAGTGGTTGCTATGTGTGCGATTCAGTGACATGGATTACAGTCTTTAAATTGTGCAACTATCCTCACCCTCTTTCCCTCCCATGAATTTAAACTTGCTGTGCCCTAGATTTCCTATTCAATGCTTTAAGTTGCTTTAGTCAGGCAAGCCCCTTATAGGTCAGACTTGAAGGAGCATAGAGCTCAAGGCTGACATTTCTTACCAGTTAAACTAAACTATGTGATTTTATGAAGAGTCTCAGGATACTTAGGTTTAAAGTTGATGTTAAGGCAATTGTTCTGGAGATTCACCAGCTTCGGTGTCTCTAGAAAATCTGGAGTTCATGATAATTTGAAACTATGTTCACTATATCCCCCTTTGGAACAAGATTTTTCTATGGTTCTACATGGTAACTACGTACCATCCAATTTGACTTGTGGCAAAGGAAGCAGTTATTCATACAGGCAATTAGCCATGCATTCCATCTCTTTGAAAGTTGAACTGGCAAAAGTTGTGTGGTAGATATACTTAACAATAATGACAAAAATAGAGTGAGGATAATTGATGAAGCCGCTTATGTACAACCTAATACCTCCTGGGATTTCATCCTTTGGTTAGCAATTTTAGGGCCACGGCTTCATGAGAAACCCCAGATAAAGTTGATTCAACTGTGTTTCCTATTTCTGATCTACCTTAGTCCATTGTCAAGTGCCTGGAGTCTTAAAAGCTTGCAGATGCTTCCCCGAGGTACAACAACTCTTCTTACTTTGTCTAACAAACAATAGCAATGTACAGACAATCAGGAACTAGTAAAAAAAAATCACAGATCCACAGATTCTTTTATTAAATTAGGCTACGAGGAGAGCCCCCCCAAACAGACTATGATGGGTACAAAAGGGAAGGTGGTTCTTATACCTCAAGGGGTTTCACAGAGATGTACAAGGTATGACTCTGAGAAAAGAATAAGACCATTCAGCAATGAGAACGGAAGTGCTAAAGGCAGAGAAGTCAGCATCATAACGTCCCCTGGGGCTGGTTAGGATGGTAATAACTGCACGTGTCAGATGCCAGCCCTCTCTGGATTGTATTAGTCTAAGATAGACTCAAGGGTAGGCCTCTGCCTGCTTACGTGTGCTATAGTCTGTGCAAGGGTAGGAATGGAATAGTTTTGACTGAATTCCATTCATCGTTAGTTCATAGTTAGTGTGTTAGTCTGGGTAGACTAGAGGAACAAAATTTCAGAGCCACGCGTATAGGTATAAGGAAAAGGTTTATACACAAAAGGAATGGGACATGGGGAAAGCATCCCAGCCCATTCCAGTTCAAAGTCACAAGTCCGGTATTAACCCATATGCCTGCAGTCAGTCTATAATGTCTGCTTCCGACTCAGGAAGTCACAGGTCAGTGGGTGCACAATTCAGGCGCTGTCAGGGGTCTCCCCATGGCTCCTCGCTTCCAGGGCTCAGGTCCATCAACAGCATGCCACTCCAGCTTCAGAGGTCTGTCTTCATCAGGGCAAAGCCGTGTGGTCTCTCTGCTGGTTCCTCCAACTTCTCAGAGGCTGCATCTTGTCTTTTCCGTGATTAATCATCTCTGAAACTAACTCCCAACAACTCCCAACAACTGGGGAAGATAGCTTCTCATCTTCACGAGGGAAGTACTGGGAGATTTCCCAGGAGTCTCAGGTGAAAGCCATGCAACACAGAGGCCTCATAAGCTACTCAATGGCTTTCTCCTGATTAACAGGCCAGACTCCACCCCTACATTTCAATTATAAAATTAACATAAGCACATGACTGCCACAGTTAGTATAGAATGAGTTTAAATCTAAATGGATCAACTCATTACACTTAATCCCATAGCATCTCAAATTTTACTGTTGTTGACTAATTTTGTGACCCTCCCCACCCCACTTCCACCCCCCAACTGACTCATTTTTCTATTTGTAATGAACCAATCTAATCCACTTGCACTCATCGCTTGCTTTATTTTGGAATCAACTATTCAGATATTTTTTTAAAAAATACTGAATAATTAATCAGATAATAGGATTTAGGGCTCTGTGTTTTTAAAACCATTTTAATGATTCTATTGTTCAAACCAAGTTAAGAGGCACTTGTCTGCTCTAGAATTCTTGTAGGAATGAGGACATTCAGGTTCCAATATCTAGGCCAAGAGCATACTACCTAGTGCCTAGTAGGGACAAAAATCAGGTTTAGAACTCAGTGCTCTTTTCTACCCACCTGTACATTAGTAGGGAAACAGAGATTCTCAAATAAGAGGGAAGTCCACCAGCCAGAGGAATTTCACAGACCTTAAAGTTCCTTCCTGTAACAGCCACTTACAGATAAGAGGATAAGATCTCTGGGGAACTGTTTTCCTTTTCTGCACTAAATTTTTGGAACTTAATCAAAGTAAATAGCATACATAGTTTAGAATAGAAATTAATAATAAATTGAGCAATCACTGCTATTAAATTGGAAAGATAAGTGGAAATCAATTAGTGATGAGAATGAGTCCTTATATAGCATTTAGAACAAGACCTTCATTGGGGCAAAGCTATCCGAAGGCCAAGGAAAGGCAGTGCTTATGTTAGAAGCTATTGGTCTCATCCCTTTGACACTCATGGTCACACAGGCTGGTGTGCTTCTTCCATGTGGGCTTTGTTGTTTCTGAGCTAGGTGGCCACTTGTTTACCTTCAAGTCTTTAAGACTGTCGAAGGTATCAGGTAGCAGGCATCAAAGAACTAAAAATTGTATCATTATAAATTAGGGGATTACAGACCGGGGACCTAAAGTCTATCTGTAGGTGATGTGGCATCCCCTTACAGAGTGGTCACTGGGAGGAGTCGTGCTAGTCAGAATGCAGTGTAGCAACAATGGAATATACAACTTTCCTCTTGTTCTTAAAAATGCTTTCTGCCCCACCACTATCATGATCCCAGTTTTACCTTACAAATCCGACTAGACCAGAGAATGTACACTGGTACAGATAGGAACCGTAAACGTGGGGAATCCAGGACAGATGATCCCTTCAGGACCAGTGGTGAGAGCAGTGATACCAGGAGGTTGAGCGAAGGTGGAGTAAAATGAGGGAACTGATTACAAGGATCTACATATAGCCTCATCCCTGGGGCACGGACAACAGGGAAGTGGATGAAGGGGGACATTGGATGGTGTGGGATATGACAGAATAATAATAGTAATCTATAAATTATCAAGGGTTCATGGGGAAGGAGGGAGGAGGGATTGGGGAGTGGGGGAATATAAGGAACTGATACCAGGGGGCTTAAGTGGAAAAAAATGTTTTGAGAATAAAGATGGCAACAAGTGTACAAATGTCCTTGCATGCAATCGATGTATGTATGGATTGTGATGGGAGTTTTATGAGCCCCCCAATAAAATGATTTTAAAAAAAGAAGATATTGTTCTATTTGGGGAAGTGTATGGTGTAAATGTAACTAGTGATTTGTGTTCTGATATTTGCTTCCAATTTAAGACAGATTCCTATATTTAGTAAAGGTCGAATGGGTATAGTAGGAAGTTTGTGTGCGTGTGTGTGTGTGTGTGTGTGTGATACATTCTTAGAAAAAATGTGAAATAATTAAATCCAAGTTAAAGGATTAGTTAGCAATAAATGGATGAGTACATGTATCCTGTGTAATTCTTTTTAAGAACTGAGTCTTAACCACTGCCCTAGTGCTTAAAGAGAAATAATAAAATTTAATTTCTAGTCCTTAAACTCTGAGATACTTTCAGTAAATAAAAGCTGCAGATAGCTCAAAACTCTTGCTTCTGTCTTTAGTTACAATATTCTCCACCTCAGCCTTGCCAGATGACAAAATTGTCAGTTTTATGCTTCTTGACTTAATGTTCCCACTGGATTTAGCAGGGGAAACATGGAAAGAAAGAGGTGAAGCAGAAAGAAAGAAACAGCATAAATTAAATATCTACCATGTGCTTATATCTTGCTATCGATCTATATAGCTGTGTGGTCACATTTGATATTGACAGTAGCTGTAACAGCCATTAAACAAAAAAATCCCATCTCGTTGCCATTGTGTCTATGACCTACAGAGCAGGCTAGAACTGCCACTGTGAGTTTCTGACACTGTGTTCAGGAGTAGAAAGCCCTGTCTTTCCTCCCTGGAGTGGCTGGTAGTTTCAAACTGATGACCTTGTGGTTAGTAGCGCAACAACACTTCACCACTATTCCACCAGGGCTCCTCACTGATAGAGTTGATAGCCATTGTGCCCATGCACACTTAGCACTATTCTAACAGCTTTCTATATGTTTATTGATCTATTCTTATAACTTTTCTATTTCACCTCCATTTCAGAGATGAGCCAAATGTGGAATGCCCATTTTAAGCAACCTGCCCAACATCACCTCGCTTAGAGGTTTGTTTTCCACTGTTTGGAGGCTTAAAGAGTAATGTACTTCAGGTCAATCAAACAGTAGAACCTGGAGCCAAAAATAAATCTGAGTTTACCTGGCTCCATAATTCACAAAATATATGGTCCCCATGCTGGATGCTACATGTTATTGACACAAGATTTGTGACATTAGCAACTTATTCCCTCTTGGGTATGACGCAGACTGGTTCATTTTGAACTTTCCCCATGATATCTATAATAAAAACAAATATTAGAACCTGTTACTCTCCTGGTGATTGTCATCTAAAACTCTTCCCTCGGGGACAATTTCTTCATTTATTCTGTAGAAACGTATGGACAGATGTTATTGTTAAGTTGCCATCAGTCAATGTAACTCCACCTCCTAGTGACTCCATTCACGGTAAAATGAATACTGCCCGTTCCTGCACCATCCTCACAATCATTGCTCTCTTTGACCCTATCGTTATTGGCACTGTGTCAGGTCAACATTTCAAAGGTCCTCTTTATCTTTGAGCATCTGCTTCACCAATTATGTCCAGAGTACATTCAATGTCCTTTACCAACAGCATCATGCAAAGGCATCTATTATTCTCTGATTTTCTTTATTAGTGATCTAGCTTTATTTGCATATGAGATGATTGAAAATTCTGTGTGGGATCAGATACACCTTACTCCTCCATGTGATATGTTTGCTATTTAATACTTTAAAGAGATCTTTAAGAGCATATTTGCCCAAATCAATATGTCATTTCACTTCTTCACTGTGACTTTTGTGGGCATTGATCACAAATCTAAGTAAAATGAAATTCTTATCAACTTCAGATTTATTCTCTCCTTTTCACGATATTGTTTCATGGTCCACTTGAAGGGATTTGGGTTTCCTCTATGTCAAGATGTAATTGATATTGTAAATGTAATTGATGTAATTGAATGTTGTAGTATCTGATCTTCATTAGGAAATACTTCAAGTCCTCTTCCCTTTCAGGTAGTAAGATTGTGTTATCTGTATATTCCAAGTTGTTAATGGGTCTTCTTCCAACCCAGATGGATGTCACCTTCTTATTCATATAGACCAGGTTTTCACCTACCCAGCATATTGATTGAATAGGTATGATGAAGGGACACAGCAAGGACACATGCTTTTCCTCAGTTTTGTCATTCAGCAGCCACTGTTCTATGTGAACAACTATCTCTTGTAATATCTACAAATTCTGCATAAACACAAGTAAGTGTTCTGATATCTCTCCTTTCATATCTAAGTGTTCTGATTCTCTCCTTTCATATCTTCTTATAAATCTTTTTTGAATGTCTAACAGTTCCCAGTGAATGTCCTATTATAACCATTTTAAAATGAACTTCAACATATTTTTATTTACATGTAACAGTCATGATATTGTTCAATAATTTCTACATTGCACTAGATTACCTTTCTTTGGAAAGGGCATGAATCTGAACCTCTTCTCATCATTTGACTATGTAACTACTGCCTTGCAAATGTCTTGGCATAGATGAGTGAGCATTTTCATGTGTCATCCTTTCATTGGCACATCTTGGTTGATATTCATGGAACCAATGACTTCACTGCAGCTTGAACTTCTTCCTTTAATACCATCCATTCTTGTTCCAATGCTACTTTCTAAAATGGTAGAATGACAATCAATTATTTTTGGTAAAGTGACTCTGTAGATTCCTTCCATCTTCTCTTGATGTTCCCTCAATCCATTTTTTGCCTATACACTTCTTCAGTATTGTAGCTCAAGACTTGTATTTTCCTTCAGGTTGAGAATTGAGGGGTACATTCTTCCCCTTCAGTTTTTTTTGGGGGGGGGCATCACTGCTCTCTGGTGGTGGGAGTAGGAGGCCCAGCCCCACTGCTGGAATTGAACCTCCGTCCCAGTGGGCCGCAGTCCTGTGCACAACCACTACGCCACCGGGGCTCAGCCCCCCCTTCAGTTTTTTAACTCTAAGTCTTTGCACATTTCCTTACAATCCTTCACATTGTCTTCTATTGAGTGCCATCAATATATTTACCATTCCTGGTGAAATGGCTAACAGGCTCGGGTACTAATTACAATGTTGGGGGTTTGAGTCTACCCAGAGGCACCTCAGAAGAAAGGCCTGGAGACCTACTTCATTAAAGCAACCATACACACACACACACACACACAATACCCTATGAAGGAAAATTCTACTATAACACACATGGAGTCTCTACAAGTTAGTATCAGTGACATTTTTTTAACTATATGTAGACTGTGCTAGTTTCCAGATCTATAGAAAGAAACACAAAAGAGTGCTACTGAAATCTTGGAGTTTGTAGTTATAAATAACCACTCCACTATTAGCCAGAAAGTTGGTGGTTCAAACACCTTGAAAGACAGATCTGGAAATCAGCTACCAGAAGCTCATCCCTTAAAACTCTATGCAGTAGTTCTACTTTGCACCCATTAGGGTCACCTTGAATTGGAGTCCACATCACAACAACTAAAGGTATTGTATCTATTCATACACATATTTTAAAATGTATAATGTCTCTCTAAACCTTAAAGAAAAATGAAAAGCATTATGAATAAGAATGTATGTAAACACACACACATATATGTACCTATATCTATATACACACTAAGTCTCCTGCCAACTAATTTCAAAACAAATCTCAGAAACCCAAAGAGACGATTCAACTCTGTTATTTAGGGTCACTGTGAATCCGAATAGACCCAGTGATGGTTAGTTTGGTTTTGAAGTTTGAAATGTATATACTACATATACAAAGGTGTGTGTAAATGTGTGTGTATGTATATGCAAAAACACCTGCTTCAGAAAGGTCATTAGAAGAATTCCATTATTTTTTTATTTCATTTTTTCGCAAACATTTTGGAACCCATTGTATATAATCTATGTATTAAATTTTGCCTAAAACAAATAGTAAAGACCTCTAAGTTTCAGCATTTGATCAGTATGTTCTTTGATTTCAAATAATTAAAGACATTGACCTTTGTAGAAATAAGCTTTCTGGTCACTGAGATTAATAATTCGGCTGCGACTATGTAACAACTCAGAAATTAAAATGAACAGTAGAGAAATGGAAGGTGAAAAGAGACTGACTCGCGTATACTTGAACATGGCGATTTATATTCTAATTTCATCCTCCCAATGCCATGATTGCCATCATAACCAGGAAACAGGCAAATATTTGTATCCACTTATGCTACCTTCCAAACAGATGTTAAAGCATGTTGCTTCTTCCTAGACCTCAAAGAAAAATGGGAGACAATGTGAATTTTCAGAAAAAGTAAATGACCCACATTTTCCCCTAAATTTATTTAAGCTGTTAGATTAAAGTATTTCTGTATGTCTGCCTGTCCCGCTGGAACTGGCTGAGGGCTAAGGAATCCCATCATCTCAGCAGCTGTCGCCATTGATATGCGTCCATAGGGCATTGGAGGCCTTTTCATTAGGAGGGAAGCAAGGAGATGGAATTACCAAGTGGTACCTGTGGATTAAGTGCAGCTAAACAACCATTTTAAAGCTCCTAGGGATACCCCAGATTTGGCTTTCCTTTGAGTCAAACTGTGTCACCTGTGTCAGTTGCAATGGGGAGTCGCTTTTGCACCGTAATTCCTAATCTATACACCTGGCAGAGCAAAATGTGCAGGTCACACAGCCTAGAGATAGCTGTGAGCAGATAAATGGAATACCCTCCGCTCATGTGTCACAGTCGAGAGAGACTCTATCTGCTCTGAGGAACTTCATTTTACAAATCAGAAAACTGAAGAAAGGGGCATTAAATAACTTGCCCAGGGTTACACAGATATTAAATGGCTCATTTAATACTAAAAGCAGGGTTTGTTTTTGTTTGTTCGCTTGGGTTTGGGAGTTTTGTTTTGTTTTGTTTGCTTTTTCTGATTCTCAATCCTGCCTTCTTTCTCCCTTACTTGTTGCTCCTGTAAGCAAAATTCCGTAGTGATTTTTCTTAACATATGTGTTACTGTGAAATTTTTGGAAGAGAAACTCAAAAAAGAAAAGAAAAACAATGTTCTTTCATAATCACTCTAATCAGGTATAATTCTTGTTTTAATATTTTGGTGTATTTCCTTTCAATGCTTTGACACATATATAATTTACTATAATAGAGAGCATGCTCTTTTTTCAATTTCACCTCCAGATTTTTTCATTTAATAAGATATCAGTTGTCTTTTAAAAAGTTTGAAGCTAATCATTTTAATGGCTAAGTTTTCATGGACACAACTTTTCATGGACACAACATGAACTTTCCTGGACTGATAGTACTGCATTTTTCAGACCATAAGACACACTTTTTCCCCAGAAAATGGGGGGAAATGAGGGCGCATCTTATGGTTCAAAGGTGTGGTGCCCCAGAATGGTTTAGTACACTGGTCCTATTTCATTCAGAATATTTGTTTCTTCTTTTCCTGCTCCAAAAACCAGGTGTGTCTTATGAAAAATATGGTACTTAGCTTATCTAATTTTCATTGATTTTTTTTGCATGGGGGTGGGGGAGGTTCATGAAGTTAAAAATATCATTCCAACATGGAAATGATATGGTCAAAAGCCATGTGTGCTTTAGAGATTCATGGTACCAAGTCACCCAATTCTTGCTCAGGAAGTTCTTATTAATTTATAATCTATTAACTTATAGTCCACAATAGTACATTTTGAAAGTATCAGCCATTATTATTTTATAGTACCACCTTTTTTTCATCTTTTATCTGTGACATCTATATTTCTCGATCGGGACTATTTCTCCACATTGCCTTTTAATCGTGTAGTGACATTTTCCTTGAAATCTCTTTGTTCACTGCCATATTTAGTGCATGGAGATTAATTCTGACATAGCCAAAATGTTTAAAAACACAGATTCATAAAGACACTGGCTGCAGCATCATGTTATGACAATGGGATTTGGGGTAGCGAGCATTCTCGGAAGGGCACATGATAGGAATTTGTGGAGAGCAAAAGTTCCTCACATTATTCTTGACTATCGACACCAGTGTTATACTGGATTTGAAAGTCTGAGTGAGAGTCTTTGAGTTGTTTCTGAATTCCTTCCCACTCCCGCCCCACCATGTCCCTGCTTTCTGAGATGTCACGCTAAAGCACACTTGCTTTCCTGCAGCAGCTGTTGATGGATCTGGCTTGTGCAGCGAGTAGGACACCTCTGTTCTGTTTCCTCTTCCTCTTCGAAGGAAATGTACATTTAGTGCACTATTTATAACATGCTCAGATGCCGGTTCTTGCCCATGAGATTAATCAGGTGTTCTAACCAAGTTACATATTTAAATGATTCCTTTGGTTTCTGGCATTTGGAACAAATTATTTTTTGTGTGAATTTTTAGCATGGATTAGTCACGCAAATGAATTCCGACTCACGGGCTCAGGAGTCAAAAGAAATCAAGTCCTGTATATAAAAAGGTATCCTATGGGAAGGTAAGATTTTTATGAAAAGCTGAAACAGTGACCCCCCTGGAAGCATGAACTGCCTCTGTTGGCCTTTAATTCTCCTGGCCACCGGTGGGCTGTGCCTGAGCAAAGAAAGCAGCCATTCCGCCTGTCCCTAGAGCCGCAGCCTCTCTCATTTCTCTTGTACGTGACATACGTGCCAGGGCTAAAGACTGAAAATGTGTTGCTATGCTGGGCAGGGAAGCACAACCAGTGATGTTAGGAGCCCTGGTGTTGTAGTGGGTGCCAAGTGGGGATGCTCAACACAGAGTACCCATTTGAAAACACCAGCTACTGGGAAGAAAGATGAGACTTTCTGTTCCTATAAATTGTTGTGGTTTTAGAAACCCACAAAAGTATTCTACCCTCCCCCCTAATGCCTCTAAAAGTCAGAATCAATTCACCAGCAGTGAGTTTCAGTGGTTGTTGTTGTTGTTGTTGTTGTTTTTAGTTTGTGGGCATAGTTATTGAATTGTGTGTTCATTGTACACCAAGACTTAGGTACAGTTGTGGAGCAGTAATTCAGTGGTGGGTGGTTAATCAAATGGCAAGTTTGAACCCACCAGCTCCTTTCAGAGAGGAAGGGTTTGGTGGCTCATGCACATAAAGATTGCATTTGCCCAAAAGAATGCAATCAGACCATTCTACTGTGTCTGTCCTTTTGTTCTGTTGTTTGATTTGATGGCAGCACATGACAGCAAAGTCTTTTTTAATACATTTGCATTCAAAGGAGTGATCTCCTTATTCCAAGGAGGGACCCTGCATCTTACAGTTTTCTCAAAGACCAAGATCCCCCAAACAAACCAAAATACTGCAATAGTGTTGATTGTGACACACAATGACCCTAAAGTACAGGATAAAACTTCAGAGACCATAATTCTTTACAGTTGTAGAAAGCCTTGTTTTTGGCTCATGGAGCAGCTGGTGGTTTTAAACGGTTGACCTTGTAATTAGCAGCCCAACCCCTACGCCACCAGACTGAGAGTAGAATACACAAAAGACTCTGCTTAGGAAAATCCACATTGATTTCTCAGTAGATGAGTTCATCCAATGAACCCAGATATACATGTGAGTCTCACAACCTGCCTGCAGACACAACTAATCTCTGGAAATGTATGCTTGTGCTATCTCTAACTGGCTTGTATATTTTTCGTGCTCTTGGACTCTTTCACATTGCCTAGGACAATTGCCTTAAAAAGCAATCGGTTACAGTGGAGCAGATTTTACCCACAGTGTCCCTTGTGTGTCCAACTGGGAATGCTTGGAGAGTTTGCAAGGACTGAATTTTCTAAATAGATTGCCAGGTCTTTCTTAGTAGGCATCTCGAGGTGTACTTGAACCTCTACCCTGCTTATTTAGCTTCTGAGCACTGTCTGTACTGACCATGGACTCCCTCAGCTCTCTTCACTCAGTGAACTCACTCCCTGTGGACAATCTTCACTTAAACTGTGATTCTCAACCTTCCTGATGCCTCCTCAGCTCTTTAATTCAGTTGGTTCCTCCTGTTGTGGGGGCCCCACCCCCAACCATAAAATCATTTTTCTTGCTACTTCCTCACTGCCATTTTGCTACTGTTATGAATCGGGCAACCCCTGTGACAGGGTCATTCAGTCCGCACAGGGGATCGTGACCCACAGATTGAGAACACCAAGCAGTTGTCTAGATCTCTCTTAAGAAGCAGCCACATGCCATAATGCACTGAGTAGCAGCATGATGAAGGAAGAAGGTGATTTCATTTACGCACCCAGGAAGTGAATCCTTGTTTGGGAGGTATACATGTGGCATGGTTTTGTTGGTAGGTACCATCAAGTCAGTTCCTACTCAGAGCCACTGCAGGTCAAATGGAAGGAAACCCAGTCCAGTCCCCACATTCATTCTTAGGTTTGATCCCATTGTTGAAGCCACAGTGCCCATCCCCTGTGTGGAGTCCCTTCCCCTACAATTCTCTGCTGACAACCTGTCCAAAGCACCCCAGAGGAAGTCTTGCCCTCCTTGCCTGGAGGGACCATTCTATTCTGGTTGTACTTCTTCCAAGACAGACCTGTTTTGCTCTCTGGCAGTCCACAGTACTTATGATATTTTTCACCAAGATCATAGTTCAAATGCATCCATTTTTTCTTGCCAAACAGGTAGGTCTCCCTTGTTCAATGCCCAGCTTTCACAGACACGCGAGTCCATTGACTGTCCTGTGGCTGGGGTCAGGCATACTGTAGTTCTCAAAGTAACATTTCTGCTTTTCAAGACTTTAAAGGGGTTCTGTGCAGATTTACCTAATGCCAGGCGTCACCAGGTTGGAAAATGAAAATCCGTTTGGTCAAAATTTGCATGTCTCTTTGCGGGTCTCCAGAGTTCCGGCTGACCGCTGGCTCTCCGAAGAAATATGCAAAGGCCACTTTTTTTGTTGTCGTTAGAGATTGCACCAATTTCAGGACTCTCTCCGAGGTGCTATTTGGAAGGCTTCTGACCTCTGCCTAACAAGCCAGGGCAGGCGGCCGCCTGCTGGGCCCGCTGAGCCTCGTCTGACGAGCGGGTTGCGCTTGGAATGCAGAGCCAGGGGCTCAGATTCTCTGGGGGCTTCCCTGCCGGGCGGAGGGCTCACACTGACCTTCCCCCACCACCACTGTCTGCCCTCGCTGAGTTTCTCCCTGCCATTTAAAACCAGAATGATGAGGACTTGTCTCCAGAAGGGTTTTGATCCTGCAGAACATTTCTTAAAACGCTTGAATACCCCCCCTGGCGCGTGCTGTCTGGAGAGCAGGCGCAGGCGCCAAATTGAGGGATGTGCTGGTCTCTGGGGGCTCGGAGCCGGCCTGCGAAACTTCCCCACTTTGCCTTGAGAAAAGTGGAAACAGTTTGACAAAGACTGGCCGGGTCTGGCCCTGTCTCCTGATTAGCCGTAGAGATGGTACCCCACCAGGGAAGATGTGCTCCCGGACAGCAGATTTTTTGTAATCATTTTATTGGGGTAATCATACAACTCTTATCACGATCGATACTTACATCAATTGCATGCAACTCCATTTGTACATTTGTTGCCATCATCCTTCTCAAACTATCCTCCTTCTACTTAGGCCCCCGGTATCAGTGCCCCATATTTTCCCTCCCTCCCCCCATGCCCTCCCCCATAGACCCTTAATAATTGACAAGCTGTCATTATTTTCTCATGTCGTACCCTGTCCGATGTGTCCCTTCACCCACTTTCCTGTTGTCCGTACCCCTGGGAGGAGGTTATATGTAGATCCCTGCAATTGGTTCCCCCTTTCTACTCCACCTTCCCTTCGCCCTCCTGGTATCACCACTCCCACCACTGGTCCTGAAGGGATCATCTGTCCTGAATTCCCCATCAGATTTCTTGTTCGGATTCCCAGCTAGCCAGCAGCAAGGGGTTTTTAAATCTATACCTTTAACTGCATTACTTAGGATGGATTTTTTCCCCAAAGTTAGTTGTGATCCCACATGCAATTAGAATATTTAGGGTGGAAAAGAGGTTATTTCACGGGCAGCAAAGCAAGATGGCCAGAGAGACTATTCCAGCACACACCCATATTTGTAGATGTGCTAATGCTTCTGCCTCCAAGGACAGCAGTGAGAATCGCCATCTGAATGGACCCTCTGCAGCCATCTTCCCAATGGCAGTGACCCAGCTGTCATCTGCACTCACGGATCCTGCAGCAGCAGCAGCAGTCCGTGAACAGGAGCAAAAGAACAGCTTCTTTAAGCCAAAGGGAGTGCTAGAAATTTTTTTAAATGTTTTCTGTTAATCTTTTTTTTTTTTTTTAAGAAAAATTGGAAGGCATCAATTCAAATGACTGGAAAAAGCCTATGACATATCTAAATAATTCATTTCAAAGCTATGGAAATGAACGTCTCTGTTCCCTGCACTGTAGACTCCCCAACTACATGGAGGGACTTCCCTGCAGGACCACGTCTGGTCCATCCTGAGATGGAAGTGAGCTCCATACATTGCCCAGTGGATGGTTAAGGACCCCTGGCAATGGAGTGGGGTCGCTGCTGGGCTGCTATAACTACAAGGTCAGTGTTTCAAACGCACCCAGCTTCTGAGAGGGACAACAATGAGGCGGCCTGCTCCCATAGAGAGGTACGGCTTCGGAAACCCTAGGGAACCCTTCTACGCCTCAGTAACCTGTGCAGTGGCTCTCAGGCCAAATTGGTGTCACCACTGCAGGCTTGTTTTTGTAGGCTATTGAAAAGAAAATAACAATCTTGACAGGTTGGAAAAAAAGAAAAGCAAATACAAGAAAGAGCTGGTTGAGAAAATGCAGGAATGACCACAGCCTGCTATGGAACACAGCTGAAGGGTAGCTGTCTGTCTGGCCCGATGCGTGTTTGGGGGGAACTTTCCTCGAGATGCATCTGGAAACATTTTGTTTCCCGCTTGTTCAGCAGTGGATGTGTGGCTTTGTAACTCCACTTTTGCCCTTTCATTTGGTTTTATGAGTAAAAATTGGAAGGTTTCCTCATTGCAAATTGTGTTTTCAATGTGTTTGTAAGTAAAATCCATCGATCGAGTTCCCCCTTCAAAAATAAGGAATAAAATAACAATGTTAGGTCAAACCCAGGCTACTTAATGCTCGCATTTTGGGCCCATACATGGAAACTGGCTCACGGTTTGCTAGACCCTTTACTAATAGACATCCTAAGCAAAATACCTTTTTGAGCTATCTTTTAAGAGTGACCTGGGGGGGGGGGGGTTCCCCCCACTGCGTCAAGGGAAAGAAGGCACTTGAAGCTGGTCATTTCATCCTCAAAATCGTCCTGACTTCCCCTTCATCCCTTCCCCTCATGGCGCTGCTGTGGCGATCTCATTCCTTTCCCCGTCTTCTACCTCCTTTGCCTCTTGTTATGGTCAGTCTGGCATTTAGAGCTGCCCTGTTTCAGACCCCCGCTCAAACCTGTAAAGCCCTCTTTGGAGTTTGCAGTACTGCCTCCTCAGCCCAACTCTGCAATTGGTGGTGGATGGTTTCATTGCAGTGAAGCAGGTTCTGATGCCTGGTGGCTCCATGTGTGCAGAGGAAAACTGTGCTTCATGGGGTGTCCGTGGCTGTGGCCCCTGGGAAGCAGGTCTCCAGGACTTTTCATAGATTTGGCCTCTAATCATGGAGTTAGTCATCAAAGATACACCTGTTTGCGCCTCCTGGTAAGTACAGAGCGGAAGAGACCTTTTCTGTCAACATGTATTGGTTCGACCAGACTGACACCTTGAACTCGCCTTCTGTGTCCATCTGCACAAAGGGACGCCCTCTCAATCGAGACAGTGTATGGTAACCCTGTGCGATGTCAGGGAGTCATTCTTTAAGAGACTAGGGGCATGACAGGGGCCCTATGGAACCAGAATTAGGCTTGGGTTTGGTGGTTCTAGAGCAAGAGCAGGGGGATGAAAAAGAGGCAAAGCTGAATGCAGAGAAAGACCTCCTGATCATTAAAAATGCAACCCCAAACCAGTTGCCTTAATTTGATTGCAGCTCGGAGCAATCTCAAGTGGGTCAGAATTGAACTGTGCATGGTTGGGTTTTCTGTGGCTGGTTTTTTGCAAACAGAACACTAAGCCTTTCTTCTCCGTGGCTTGCCTCTGTGTGGCTCAAATCTCCAGCTTTTGCTGAGCAGTGGGTTTGTTCACTGCCCTGCTCAGGGGTCCAAAAAGAACAGAATTTGTTTGGAACATTAAGGAGCCCCAACTCCTGCAGATGTTTTCCCTTAGGAATGCCACAAGGAAGGTGGCTGTACCAGGTTGGGCAAAGGCGGTGCTTCTGTTCTCTTCCAGTGTTGAGTCCGAGCCCTTGTGAGAGGACAGGACCTGACCCAAACCCCTGTATTCAGGCAGAGTGAAGATCTGAAGCTCACAGGTAGAAAACACTCGTGTGAGGAATTTAGTTGAACTGAGATGAAGGAAAGAATGTGTATGTCAGGCAACAGCCCATCGCTTCACATAGGGAGGGACAGATTTCAAGGGACAGAGCAGCCTAGCTGTGCTCTCCTATGGTCGTTGTCAGTAGGGACATCCTCAATGCTGATGCTGTTATGTATTTTCCATGTTCCTCATGGGCTGGAGAACTGCCTGGTCCTGCTGTTGTTTGGCTCCTGCATCTGGTAAAGCTCCGTACACAGAGCCTTCACTAGCACTGAGGAACTACTGATAGAGATCCCACTCAGCAGTGGCCGTGCAGGAGACTCCCGCCAGGATGTTGCAAAAGATGTCCTGTGTTTTGCTTTATGATTTATCCCCTTCATTTAGACGTGGGCCTGTCCCTTGTCACTGTACTAGATTGCTTTCTTCAGGCCTGCCTTTAATATCAAGGTAAAGGAGATCTCTTTCACAGAGGAATCAGTTAGCCCTAGGGGGTGGGTTGCCACATCCGTTACACTGAGTCTTATTGCACCCATGAATGATTCAACCCACACAAAAAAATCATTTTCTGAGCATTTGGTGATCTGGCACTGAGTAGCATCTGTAATCCCCCTGCGGTTCCCAGGCCTGTGTTTCATGTTTAGAATATTGTTGCTTCTCTTTCATATTTCTACTTCAGAGTCAGGCTTAGCGCCTCTCTGTTTCTGCTACCACCTTGATCTATCTCTCTGTCTGATGTTCTCCATCTCCCTCTTTGTACTTCTCTCTCTCTCTCTCTCTCTCTCTCTCTCTCTCTCTCTCTCTCACACACACACACACACACACATTCTCAAACAAGTAACACACAAACACATTCACTCCCTCTATATTTCTCCTTCACCCCACCTACATCCTGCTCTTCTCTCTCTCTCTCTCTCTCTTTCTCTCTCTCAATATTATTGCCAGATATTCACTCTCAAAAATACCTGAGCCAGAATCATCTGTGGCTTTAGAAGGAGGCTCTGGCCAGCAAACTTATTCAGAAAAGCACTTTGGTGGACAAGGTTCCCATGGGCCGCAGTGCTTGGCATGCTTTGACTTCCTGCCCAGATTGGCAGCCGACTTTTCAGTTCGGCTTTGATTTTTGTTTTCCTGTGTTTGACCCCTTGCCTCCTTGCCTGGCATGCTGAGGCCGGTGGAGAATGAGGATCGAAGGCATATGGCAGTCAGCTCATGAGCTCTGAAGAAATATGGACAGCAAATCACAAAATGAGACCCAATCTGGAAACGTAAAACAGGGCATCTGGAGAAACATAATCAGACACATAGATTTTCTGGATGAAACACAGCCAGGGGAAGTGAGCTGATGTACAGGAGGCAGCCAAATATTTATCAGCAAGTTTGTGTTGAGGAAATGTCCCCGAACTCAGCCAGTGCCTCATTAGGAACAGCATGCTTGTTAGCCG
>PVJH01014527.1:10097-56619 GCA_004026705.1 Nesogale talazaci | reverse complement strand
ATGATGGGGAATAGATCTACATGCATATACTTATAGGATTAGTATTAAGCTAGCAGATGGACATTGGGCCTCCACTCAAGTACATCCTCAATGCAAGAATACGTTGTTCAATTAAATTGGTATTCAGTGTTGCTCACCTTCCCGACACGATCACTGAAGACAAATGTGTGCATAAGCAAATGTGGTGAAGAAAGCTGATAGTGTCTGGCTATCTAAAGATATAGTGTCTGGGGTCATAAACACTTGAAGATAAATAAGTGGCCATTTAGCTGAGAAGCAACAAAGCCCACATGGAAGAAACACACCAGCTGTGTGACTACAAGGGGGTCAGTTATCAGACTTCAAAGAACAAAAAAAGTCATATCAATGCGTACCCATCTTCCTGATATGATCACTGAAGACACGTGTACATAAGCAAACGTGGTGAAGTAAGCTGATGGTGCCTGGCTATCAAAAGATAATAACGTCTGGGGTCTTAAACGCTTGAAGGTAAACAAGGGGCCTTCTAGCTCAGGAGCAGCAGAGCCCACAAGGAAGAAGCACACCAGCCTGTGTGACCATGAGGTGTCAAAGGAATCAGGTATCAGGCATCAAAGAACTAAAAATTACATCATTATAAATGAGGAGGAGTACAGAGTGGGGACCCAAAGCCCATCAGTAGGTGAAGTGACATCCCCTTACAGAAGGGTCGAGGGAAGGAGACAAGCCAGTCAGGGTATAGTGTAGCAATGAGGAAACATGCAACTTTCCTCTAGATCTTCAATGCTTCCTCTCCCCTTCTCCCCCCACTATCATGATCCAATTCTACCTTACAAGTCCGGCTGGCCAGAGGATGTACACAGAGGAACCAGAAATATGGGGAATCCAGGCAGATGATCCCTTTAGGAACAATGGTGAGAGTGGCAATATCAGGAGGGTGGAGGCAAGAAAGGGTGAACCGATTATAAATATTCCGAGATATGGACAACAGGGAAGTGGGTGAAGGGAGACATCAGACAGTGTTAAGATGTGACAAAATAACAATGATTTATAAATTAAGGGTTCATGAGGATAGGGGCAGCTAATACTAAGGGCTGAAGAAGAAAACAAATGTTTTGAGAATGATGATATCAACAAATGTACAAATGTGCTCGGCATACAATGGGTGTATATAGGCATTGTGATAAGAGTTTTTTTTATAAACTTCTCAATAAAATAAAATGATAAAAAAAAAAGAACCTTTCACTTCAGGGTACAGTCTGCCTGTGAGCCATGAAGCTATAAAATACTCACTTCTACATCGTTCTGTGTCCTCTCCCCTTATTCATCGGGTTCCTCTCACTGCTTTGTCCTTTCCTTTGTCTTTGGAGCAAACATATCAGCTGACGCCTGCCTCAGGACCTTTGTACTTGCTCTCTCCTCTGCCTGGCACTCTCTTCACTCCTGTTCCTTATCACATGCATCCAAGCTCAGAAATCCCATTTTCCAAGAAGCCTCTGTAGGCTTTAGTCTCTCTCACAGCTTTCTCCCTGTTAGGCCCCTTTTAGAGGGGTCACCCGATTCGTAACAGTGGCAAAATTACAGTGATGAAGTAGCAATGAAAATAGTTTTATGGTTGGCGGGTCACCACAACATTAGAAAATGTATTAAAGGGTGGTAGCTCTAGGAAGGTTGAGAACCACTGCTCTACACCATTCTTTTATTCTGATTTTAATTTTTGCGATAGGCCTTTATTGTGCTTTGGAAATATTATTTTCTTCCTATCAGTCTCCTCCCACTAGGATATCAAGTCCTGTTTTTTTTTTTTTTTTAAACATCAGCAGCATCTACAGGTGTGTTAGAACATGTTAGGTGTTTTTTTCAGGATCCTAACCATTTCTCTGAGTGATTAGAAGGACACACAAGATTCCATATGTAATTGTACTGGTGACTAGGATTTACTCTAGTGACAGGATAGACCAAGATCTTTAAAGGGAAAAGATTCAGAGGGTGAAGTCCAGAAGAAACCAAGGGGGTGTGTCCAAGAGCCCTCTCCCTGTGGAGTCACCCAGGGAACTCCTAAGTTCTCCTGTATCGTACTTGGTCAATACGTGTGAAGTGTTGAATTGTTGTCTACCATGGAAGTCCATTAGAATAATAGCCAGTCCCTAGGGTTTTATGGGGGCCTTGTCATGTAGACACCTCTCCTGAGCATGTACTAAAATACTAGGGGGCCAGAAGGAGAACCAGTGTTGAATAAATATATAGTCTAGACTCTGCGAGCTACTCTTATTATTCAGGAAATGTTGTATATCAGTGGAGGAAACTGTTTATCAGATACTTGCCATGATTGGCCTCGCCAGTAGCCTTTCTAAGGATGGAACTTTTTGACATGTTGTGTTAGCTCTTTTCTTCATAGATCTGAGTACTTTGTGTGTGTGTGTGTGTGTGTGTGTGTGTGTGTATAACAGAATAAATCAGCCCAGTACTTGTAGTCAGACCAGAGACTTCCACAGTCCTAGATAGACTAAACAGTGTGAGATCTGTCCCTCCCTCACCCCCAGATCTTGGGTGACTCTGACTGTTTTCCAGGTGTTGAAGCACAACGGGTCATCGGAGATCCTCAACAAGCTATACGACACAGCCATGGACAAGCTGGAGGTGGTTAAGAAGGACTACGATGCCCTACGGAAGCGGTACAGTGAGAAAGTCGCCATCCACAACTCAGACCTGAGCCGCCTAGAGCAGCTCCAGGATGAGAACCAGCGCCTGCTGAAGCAGGCAGAGATGCTGACCCAGCAGAGAGACACCGCCATCCAGCTGCAGCACCAGTGTGCCCTCTCCCTGCGGAGGTGGGAGCCCAAGGAGCTTGCCTATCTCCTGCTCTGGGAAATGTGCAGGAATCTATTGGTGAATCTTGTGTTGGGTTCCCTTCTTTGTGGGCTCGTGGTTGTCGGCCACGGCCCCAGCCACTTCCAAGGAGTCAATGAACAGCTTTGTAATCATATAAAAATCAGGAATGTTCCAGAAAACATTTTTTTGGACACTGTCTTAGGGGGGTGCTGACTGCAAAGTCAGCAGTTGGGCACCACCAGCTGCTTCTCAACAGAAAGACGGGTCTTTCTACTTCCATAATTCCACCTTGTCCTACCGGGCACTGGGAGTGGAAACCAACTCGATGGCACTGAGCGTTTGAATTTGAGTTGCCTACGCTACTGTGGTCAGCTACCGCAAGCAGGCGGCTTTACAGAGTATCCACTCCCCTTATATTTGTGGAGGCTGTAAGTCTGCCTCGGGGTCTCACCTGTGGTCTCACCTGCGGTGCCGAGTCCCGTGAACTTCTGCTTTCGTATGTCTGCTACTTACCCTGAGTCTCCCTTTGCTTCTTCCTCTTGTGACTGAATTGTTCTTTATGTTGAGGTTTTTGTTCATACCATGTGTTTTCAATAGTATAACCCAGGGTAAAATCAAGGGGAAGATTTATCTTCCAGATTAGAAGGATTTTGGTACAATTATATCGGACACATATAACCAAAGTGGACGCTAATGCTAGGATTGGTGGCCTGACACTTGTTTCTTCAGATTCACAAAGTTATGCAGGTTCCCTGCAAGGCAGCAGCATAGATAGCAACTGGATTGGCAGTTTCCTAAAAACCTGAGGGGCTGATAGTGTTGGTGAGGTTTCTTTTTTTTTTAGAATGTTGGGGAATCACTCAAAGACAAAACTCACTACCATCAAGTCAACCCTCCCTGGGTTTCCAAGACTGTCAGTGGAAGTCAAGAGCCCAGTCGTTGTCCCTCAGAACTGCTCGTGGTTTTGAACAACATGGATTGCAGCTCACTGCATAGCCGCTGCGCGAGTCTATACGTGTTGTCTGTTTTCTACTGTATATGTCTCTGTGTCTGTCCTGGCATTTTATCTCGGCGTAATTAGGTTTAGGATTCATACGACATTGGTATGACCTCAACTAATCACATCACATTCATATCTTCTATCTCAGGCCAATATACTCTGTCTATTAGAGAAAGGTCATATGCTCTAGCTGAGGTCAACTGATTTAATCACTTATAACCACAGGCAGTCCCTGGGTTATGAATATTTGACTTAGGGACAACTCCTATGTGTCCTTTATTGCAGGACCTCAAGCTAGGTTTTACACGGCTAATGAAGCAAAACAAGATAGACTGAAGTCTTTACAATCTGAGTGATTCATCATGGTAACCAGAACAGTAAACATGACTGAAAAGTATGGGTTGAAGCCCTGCAATGGAAGACTCAAAGAGGCCCAGGGAGCCCTTTCAGGAATCGGATTTATAGCAGAATTGTGGAGAGCCACCATATTCAATGTGGTGTAGTCAGCCGGCCACTGTCTGTGAGTGGGGTGCCATCGTCTTTGAAGCCCTTCATTCATGTTACGTAAAGTTGTTCTTACTTCGAAATGATCGAACCCTCCATACCAACAATGCAAACACAAACTCAAACTCACACTCACTGCTATATATGATTCAGTGACTCTAGAGGCCAGAAGAGAATTGCCCCTCAGGGTGTCCCAGGCTCTCTATCTGTATGGAACAGACTGTCACATTTTCCTCCCATCGAGCGGCTGGTGAGTTCAAGCCACCTAACTCTCAGAGTACTTTAAACATGGTGTCACAAGGAATCCTTGAACCAACCACTGCTTGAAACAAATTCTTTTTCACAATCTTTATTTACTTGCAAACTCAGCATTTAAGTAATTAAAAAGACATTGAGCCTTTTCTTACACTAAAGCAAAACTTATTTGGCCTTCTGCTCCCTTTTCAGGAGAGAAAAAAAAAAAATCAGATGACCTTTTTAGAAAACTATAGCCCATAATCCAGAATAAAGTGTAGGTATCTGCTTTTGCAGCTCCCCTTGATGGTTCCAGCACCCCTTAGGGAAACACTTGAAAAGACTGTACTAAAGCAAGGCTAAACAAGAACCATATGTTTCTGTTCTGACTGACCTGTAAATCCAATTTAAAGACATATTCAAGAATGTATCTTATTCAGAACCCAAAGGATTACATGTCCTTCCCAACACTCACTAGACCAGTGTTTGATTAAACTGCTCGAAGCCCCAATCCAATGGATTCACCACATAAAATGCAACCATAGAAATTCGGAGTGTTCCCTTTTTCCCATCTCTAAACAGCTTTTGTGTGTTCTGAGCACCTTGTTTTTTAGATTTTCCTACCAGCCTTTCTTATCTGTGTTAGCCGTCCACCTAGCAACCAGGGAGGTTCATTGGCCGGGGCATTGTTCTTTCTCTATTGTATTTTGTGTTAGACAATATAACTTTTGGAAATGTAGTGCCTGCCCTCAAAAGGTGTTTGTTTTGTAAGGAACATTCAGAACATTCCTGTTGAGCAGTCGTTCTCAGACGTATTCCTCAGCTTCACGTGAAAAAGATGTTTTCTAGATAAGATTTGGTAATTGCTGAATTAAACACAGGCAGGTTTCTTGGTTGTGGGATTTTTCAGGGCCTTTATACGAGTATTATACAGAAGGACTCTGCAAGAGGGGGTCTCAAATGGGTCACTGGTAGAGAACACTTTTTAATGGAACTCTTGCCTCATTGGTACCCTAAAGAACATGCTTTGAGCAGTATTGCTCGGAAAGTACTTCCTAGCCTGGAAGGAAGGGTTGTGACTTTGGCCACTCACCTACCACCTCAAGAGCTTATTGTATGTTTCTGTAAATGAAGTGGTTGAACTAAAATAATAATAATAATAATAATAATAATAATAATAATAATAATAATAATAAAAGGATGTAATCCAGTTGTGGAAGAAATAAGATGTTATTTCTAATGTAGTAGAGGTTATGAAGTTCCCAGTTTAACTTGTATTTGTAGGAGGCTGAGAAAATTCTAGCTCCAGGGCACATATTCTCTGTAACTTTTCTTTCATGGGAGTATGAGAGAATGACTCCTCTAGTGCCTTCCCGCTTGACTGGTCAGGACTCTTGAACATTCGAGCAGCTGATTGGCCGGGCAGTTCCTACCCTATGATACCTCTCATCTCCAGGTTCGAAGTGATCCATCACGAGCTGAACAAGGCCACAGCCCAGAACAAGGACCTGCAGTGGGAGATGGAACTGCTGCAGTCGGAACTGACAGAGTTGAGGAGCACACAGGTGAAGACTGCTAAGGAGTCAGAGAAATATAAGGAGGAGCGAGACGCGGTCTACAGTGAGTATAAGCTCATCATGAGTGAACGGGACCAGGTTATCTCTGAGCTGGACAAGCTGCAGACTGAGGTCGAGCTGGCTGAATCCAAACTAAAGAGCAGCACGTCAGAAAAGAAGGCTGCTAGCGAAGAAATGGAAGCCCTGCGGCAGGTAGGCTGTGGCAGGTGGGCAGATAGCTTGCTTTGTGGTGTCTCCTGAAGTGGGGAGGGAGGAAGAGGCTGTATACTGCATGGTATTTGACTGAGAATCCCTCTTAGCTGTAATGAAGATTTCTCTTTTTTAATTTTATATATATATATATATATATATATATATATATATATATATATATATATGGCATCACTGCTCTCCGGTGGTGGGAGTAGGAGGCCCAGCCCCACTGCTGGAATTGAACCTCCATCCCAGTGGGCCACAGTCCTGCGCACAACCACTACGCCACCGGGGCTCAGCTCCTTTAATTATATATTTTATTGGCATATGATTCATATCATACAATTCAGTAGATCGGTCATATCAAGAATTGTGCAATCCTCACCACAATTTTTAGAGCATTTTCTTCTTTCTGCTAGCTACTGTAGCTCACCATTTCCCCCTAGCCCTCCCCCCCCCCCAGGTAATTGATTATTAATCTAGTTGCTATCTGTATAGATTTACTTACCTTGGATTTCATATATAGAAAACATACAAAAATGAAGACAAGGTAAAAACCAACAATAACGACCAAATGAAACAGAAAAACCTCAATAGAAAAGAAAGCAGAAAATAGTAAAAACTGAAACCTACTTAAAAATGGGTCGAAAGGGAGATCAAATGATGAGGTGTTACATTTTTATCTAACTGCATCTGCCACCATCAACTTTGCAGTGCTTCTGATAGCAAAGCTTCTCACATCCCTGGATTATGATCAGGGAGGATTCAACAGAGGCTTACTCTGTGCGTGGATTCTGCAAATAAATTATGAGATTCCACTGCCATCCAAAGCCTTTTGCAAACGGGATGTTCATAATTTAAACTGATATCATTCCCTCCTCTAAATTTGGATTTTGTTATTTACAATCCTTGGATCACACAGGCTGATGTGTCTCTTCCATGTGAATTTAGTTGACACCTCACTTAGGTAGTTGTTGGTTTTAAGACAAAAACATTTTTTCCCCCCTTAAGACAAATTTTTAAGTCTCCGGATGACTTTCTTTCTGATAGCCAGGCCCGATCTGATTTCTTCACCATACTTTGCTATAGCAGTCATATCTTTAGTAATCTCTCCATGAGGGCAAGTATCCAGTGGGGCCATATCATGTGAACTAATTGTTATAAGATTTAGGGCTAAGATTAACCCTATCACTGCGAGCAAGACATTTCATAACTTTGATTTAAATACATTTAATTACATAACATTTAATCAAGTATATTTAATTAAAACATATCTGGTACCGAAAATGTATTTATATATATGTATATATTTTAATTAAAGATCATTTTATTAGGGGCTCGTACATCATTTTTCACAATACATAAATAAACATACTGTGCCAGGCACCTTCGCATCTCCGCTTCTGTCATCATTCTCCAAACATCCACCTTTTCCCTTGAGCCCTTGGGATCGGCTTTTCCATCCCCTCCCCTCTTCCCCTGCTCTCTCCTCCTCCATCAACTCTCAATACTTTATAAATTATTATTGTTCTGTCGTATCTTACACTGCCCGGCATCTCCCTCAACCCACTCCCCTGGTGTCCGTCCTCCAGACAGGAAGTCATGTGTAGATCCTTGCAGTTGGTTCCGTCTCTCTACCCCACCTTCTCTCCACCCATCCAGTAGTTCCAATCTAACCACCAGCCCAAAGGGGCTCATCCATCCTGGTTTCCCCATATCTCCAGCTCCCCTCTCCACTAGTGTACCTTCTCCAATCCATCCAGATTTGCAAGGTAGAGGTGGGACCATGATGGTTGGGGGATGGGGAGGAAGGCCTCAGGAATTAGAGGAAACTTGTATGCAACATCACTGCCTGGCTGCCCCTTGACTGGTCTGTCTCCTCCCTGTGACTCCCCTGTAAAAGGATGACCAATTACCCACCAGTGGGCCTTAGGTCCTCACCCTGCTCTCCCCCTCACTTGTAATGAAGTGATTCCTGTTCTTTTATGCTTGATACCTGCTCCCTTCGGCCCCTCTTGATCACACTTGCTGGTTGTTTTATATATTGATAACTATGAAAGTAAAGAATAAAAACAAAAATATTTTTTTTCTGACATTAAAAATTCTGGCATTATCAGGTTAAGTGTGAGCCCAAAGTTCATTAATTTATCTATGATTTATATATATCCTGGTTCATTTTAGAGACATCATTTTAATTCTGTTGGAGAACATTATAAATCAGTCCCATGGAGGACATGGTAATTCTGTTGATGGTATTATTAGTTTAGCCAATGGTATAGAAGCCAAAACCGTATTGAAAAAAAGGAAATTGTACATGTATTGGCCAGCTTTTTAGACCACAATACATGAATTGTTGACTTGTACATATTAAAAACAGGTGACTGGACACTAGTTACACAAATAGGATTGGAGATAGAAAAAACTTTCAACACTACTCCTTCATTCCCAAGCAGAGCCTGACTGCTAGACTAACACGTGCCAGGAAAAAGCACAGAGAGCCGGGCAATCGTAGATAGATGGCAGTCCCAGGGCACCGTTCATTGGGCACCCTCAAAGCAAGCGCGCAGAACCAAAGTCCACCACCCACCAATGTCATAACCTGAGCGTGGCAGTCATCTGATTCTTCTCACACTGGTGTATTTCAGTCATACGTCCAAGGGAGTGTCTCAGTTCCTTAAGTCTGCTGTGGGTGCGTTGGAGTCAAAGCCCCGTTGGCTTAGTGGAGTTAACAAATCAGATCCGCTGATGTGACCTGTGAAGGGTGTTGTGCAGCTCAGAGTTGTGCAGAGTTTAATAAAGTCCCAGTCATCGATAGCACACAGACTAAGTCACCAAGGTCTGGAAGGAAACCAGGTCAATGGTGATTTGGACGGGCTGAGCCCTGGTGGCGTGGTGGGACTACGGCCCACAGGGTTGGCGGTTCATATCCAGCAGCAGCTCTCCGGGAGCAAGGCTGGGCTTCCTAGTCCCACTAGGGCAGTGGTGCTCCCCCTCCCCCAAAAAAGATGGTGTTCCATCTAACTTTTAAAATAAACAAAGATGAGAGGTACTGCACCACAAAAACATTGATGTGTCCTGTGTAAAAATGATTCAGTATGCCAGAATACAAAATCTAGTATTAAAGACAGTAAGGGAGAGAGACTTAGTATCTTTCTGTTTTAAACATGACTGATGTCTGCCCCTATCCCTGTATCCTGGTTTCATGCATGTAATGATATTTAACCCGAACAGCTCTTTAGAGAGCCACATTGGGCTCCAGGGAAGGTGGGATCTAGGTAAGTGGCAATCAGAGCATGTAGTGAAGATGCCACAGGAGGCATCTGAGCCCCTGAGGCTTATAATTGAGCAGAGGCTGGAGTTGCAGCCCAGGGCCTTGTAGGCTCTTAGAGTTTGGACTGGGACCCTAATCTAGCAGTACTCTTGGTCTGACCGTGGATGTGGGCATGTTATCATTGGGGTGTAGGTGCAAGAGGGGTGCGTATGCTGAGATGAATTATGGGTATGATCTAAGAGTTCCCTACTCTCCAGACAGCTCCTAGTGCTCATGGGGAGATAGTGGGGGCCAGAGAGCTCTAGAAACAGCTCCCTCTGTTTGTCCCCACACCCTCCAGATCAAGGACACGGTGGCAGTGGATGCTGGACGAGCCAACAAGGAGGTTGAAATCCTCCGAAAGCAGTGCAAGGCTCTGTGCCAGGAACTGAAGGAAGCTCTCCAGGAGGTGGACGTGGCCAAGTGCCGGCGGGACTGGGCCTTCCAGGAACGGGACAAAATTGTGGCAGAGCGAGACAGTATCCGGTACAGCCACCTGCACCCTGGGGTCCCCTTCCTGTGGCTTAGGTGGGCTGGTGGTTAGGTCACCTTGTGTGCCAGTGCGGACTCCTGGCTTCTGGCTGCTCCCCAGCTCCCCTCCAGGTTCCCCATGTTTGTCTCTTCCCCATCTCTGTCTCGACACCAACCCTGTGAGTTGGCAGGGGCTGGTATTTACTCTGTGAAGGGCTTCTGATGAGACTGCAGAACAGGAATGTATTCTTCCAGCCATTACTCATTGGGTGCCTACCATGTGCTGATGTCTCAGATCTCTTGGCAAGGGGACAGAGGACAGGCATGCCTATGAGGGACTGGGTGCCATGGGGTCTGGACCAAATCTGTAGGGTGGAGCAGTGCGGGAGGTGTTTATGGCAACCTCAGAGCAGCAGAAAGGAAGGCATTCACGGGACCATCCCAGGGCAGGGGAATGAGGTGGGGAAGTAAGAGGAGGAGACCACACACCTAGTGATCATACATAGATCATACATGACAGTGGCCCAGGCTACAGAGAGGGTGCCTGCAAGATATCCTCTTCAACCGAAGGAACTTCTAGAGACAGTCTTGCCAGAAAAGTGTTCCTTTTGAGCTAGAACTTGAATCATGCACAAGTGGACATTTTCCAGGTGGAAGCAGGGAAGGGTGTCAAAGGACCGGAGAAATAGAAGCGTATGCATGGAGGGAGAATGGCCAGAGGGTGGCATACACTTGGGAGGTCCTCAAGGAGAGAGGTGGACGGGATCCTGGGTCAGGTTTGTTAGAGTGCTGGAAGGTGGACTTGACCCAGGAGTGTGGACTTGACTCATGCTGGAGTAGAACCAGGAGAGGCTATCTGGCTATAGGAGAAGGCAGGCCCTTCAGAGGAGATGCTGACATCTAAGGGGTTGACTAGAGGAGGGAGGTGACCAGACATGGCGTGTTGAAGCTTGGTGGATGGAGAACAGCTCTGTGCCCAGTTACAGGGAGGGACAAGGGTGAGCCCTTCAAGCTAGAAGGCACAGCAGGGAAGCCCTGATGGGGTTGGGACATAGTGGGTCCATTTGGTCCTTCTTCAATCTTTTCCTTAGGCCTCACCAGGTATGGCCCTAAGCTGGGCATTCATCAACAGATGGGGAGTTGATCGGGGTTGGAGCTGTAGAGATGGCGGTCTAGCCGTCTGGGTGCACAAATGACAGTATGCAATTCGGAGGTCCACAGAGCAGACTTCCTACTGCCAAGGAGGCCTAGTCTCATGTAGCTGAGGAGGTCTTGGGGTGCCCCAAACCATCCTTTCCAGCAGGTTGTTTTCTTAGACCTCAGGGCTGCAAATCTGACGCTTGTCTGGGTTGCTTCCAGTCTAGCGGAGAATCAGCTCTAGAAAAAAGCGTGTATCTGGGTCGTTAGTTCACTGCAGGAATGCAGAGGAAACCAGGTGTTAGGATATGATTGAATGTGGTCTACGGCCCTACCCCCCTGAACGTGCCTAATCTCGTCTGATCTCGGAAACTAAGCAGGCTCAGGCCTGGTTAGTATTTGGATGGGAGGATAGTGAATGTGTCGGTGGGGGTGGGGGTAGGGTGTTCAGCACGGTGATGGACATGAACCCTAGGCTCAGAGTGGAGGAGATGCTGGAAGAGTCCTGGGCTGGACATTGGAGAGCTAGCACTTGTTGCCCAATAACCTGGGGTAGGGGGGGCCTCTTTCCTTCTTGTTCCCCTCTGTCCCAGCATGGTTTGGCCTGGGTGATATCAGCCCAATCTCAAGTTTTCCTTCCACCTAGGATAAGGCAGGAGTCTCTGAGTGTGTGGGACCACCAGGTTATCCGCTGCAGGCCCCTTCATGAGCCCCTCCTTCACCTGTCCCTAGCATGACCTTGCCTTCTGCCCCCTCTCTGCCAGGACTCTGTGTGACAACCTGCGGCGGGAACGGGACCGGGCCGTGAGTGAGTTGGCTGAAGCCCTGCGGAGCCTGGACGACACTCGCAAGCAGAAGAATGACGTCAGCCGGGAGCTTAAGGAGCTCAAGTAGGCCAAGAGCACCTGACCGAGGATGTATGGGTGCATGGGAATGGGTGACCCCTCTCTTGTCAGGGGGAGGCATCCCTGAGGGCATCAGATGGCTATCTGGTCAAGTCACCCGGTCTTACTTTCCAATCATTAGGCTGCGCCTGAAGGCCTCCTTCATCTTGAATATTCACTAGAAATTCTTAGCCTTGGCAGGAGACTGCACTAGCCCTCTGGTTAGCACATGGTGATTGCCCCTGCACATATGAAAAGGCACACAAGAGGAAGCTGGGTGATACAAGTTGTAATCCTTGCCTCTTAGGAACATGCCAGTTACCCACTCGTCCCACAGTTATTCCTGAGGGCATTCTCTGTGTAGTCCAGGCTTAACAGAGGCCCTGGGCAGACAGTGGCAGACAAGTAAAGCCCCTGCCCTCCAGGTGCACACAATCCCTGGAGGAGACAGTCACATGGCAGTGCCACTTGGGAATCAAATATCAATGGATACAACTGTCCGTTGTGACTTATTTGATTTATGCCTGTGTTTTTAGGTGGCAGAGAGCCTCCTTAGGTTATAACATTGCTTCTAGGGAGTTCCTTTAAGACTTGGTGGCTTTAAGCAGTAGGTTGAAAATGACAAAGATGAACATTTAAAGTTGGCCATCAGCAGAGCCTCAAATCTGGCAGCAGCATCCAAAGCAGGACTTACCAGTTCAGAAGCAGTGACTGTTGTCTGTTCCTCCTGTTCACTTTTCTAAGCTGGGAAGTGTGGGAGGGACAGGGAGAACCGGTGTGTGAATGTGAGTGTGTGTGCCTGAGTGCAGAACAAGGCTCTCCCTGTTCCTCCTACGTTCAATAAACTCTCCCGTCCTAAAACGAAGGGCTTTACAATTAGTTAAATCAATTCAGAGCCTCTGTGTCTTTTCTTCTCGTAGGAAAGTCTCAGAGGGTAGCAGGTGACATGGCAGCTACTCCCCCAGGGACTGCCTTAACGCCAGCAAGTGACAGAATTAAATTAAGTTAAAGCCTAGACATCCTGCCCTGAGCACGAGAACAGGTTTTGCATTTTAAGTGGGCAAGTGATGCCTAGAACTGGTTAAAAATGCTAGTTCTGTTTTATTATATCCGCACATCCTTTCTTATAAGTTGTCAGGCTTGTGGCGTACTGAGGAGAACCTCCTGAGAGGCAGACAGGTAGGCACCAGTGGCTGGCAGATGTTGAAAATGCAGAGCCTGGAATTTCAGGCCTTGGAGTTGTGGAAGTGGCACAGGGGCCAGCTCTGCTATGTCCGACCTGCCCTGGCTTCAGTCCAGGTGGAAGGATTTCCTTTGGCTTGGGTCCATAGCCACTGCTCATGGAAGCAGCAGCCAGGTAATTAGACAGCAGACAGCACAGGGTACCTCTGCTGCACAAGACCTTGCAAGTGTTGAAGAGTAAGGAGGTCACTTAGAAAACGAAGGTGCACTTGACCCAAGCCCTGATATTTTGCGTCACCTCATATGCATGTGGAAGTTGGACAGTGAAGAAGGAAGACCTTAGAAAAATTGGTGCATTTGAGTTATGGTGTTGGTGAAGAATATTGAAAATACCATGGGGGCTGAGCCCCGGTGGCATAAGTGGTTGAGTGCGGGACTGCGGCCCACGGGGCTTGGCGGTTCAAATCCAGCGGCGGCTCTCAGGAGCAGCACTGGGTAGCGCCCACGACCACCAGAGGCAGTGATGCCCACCAAAAAAAAAAAAAAAAGAAAAATACCATGGACTACCAACAGAACAAATAAATCTGTCTGGAAGAGGTGCAGTCAGACTGTTCCTTGGAAACTTATTAGGAAGAAGTTTTAAGAACACTGGTGAGAACAAAGCCAGAAAAGTGCTGAGCCCTTCAAGGATACCCAAACTGCTATTTTGATAGAGTGTACATTGAAGACCCCAGAATTTTTCAGGTGAGGTTAGAGAGATGGGTAGCCTGCCTTCAGAAGTGTATAGTCCTAGTTGGAAGATCTGTTGAGAAATAATAGCTTCAGTTTGTGGTATGTTTGCTTTAATAAAGCTTTCAGTGAATTTGTAGCCGTACTTTTGACTTCCCCTGCCATTAAATCACTACCAAACCCACTGCCATCTAGTCTCGTACAGCTCACAGCGACCATAGGACCGTCAAACTGCCTCTGGTTTTTTTGAGACTGTAAATCTTTCCCCCCCTTTTTACAGTTTTATTGGCACATAAGCCACATATGCAATTTAATAGTTAAATCCTATTAAGATTTGCAGTCATCATCACAATCAATTTTTGAGCACTTCCCCCTCCATAATTAAATCAGTTTTAAAGAGTTGTGTAATCACAATCACTTCTAGTATTCCCACTCCCTCCCACACTCATTGTTTGCTCTCGAAATCCTCTCACCCTCCCTATCTCCTACCCACGCCCTACATCCCTCATAGACTCTTACATCTCAATGCATCCACTCCTCATGTGCTTCACAAACTGGAAACCCCAACAAAAACAAAAGAAAGCCAACCAAAAAAGAAATAAAGTGGTAAAGATATAGTAATTATAATATAACGATGAGAGTACTGAATAAGAAAGAAAAGAGCACCATCAATATTTAAAAAGTTAGGGAAGAAATTTGTGCCACCAAACAAACAAGAAATACTTGCAGGTTGGTTCATAAGGGAGGTTAAGTGACCAAATAGCAATGGTCTCTAGCTGATAGGAAGGCTGTTTGAGGCCCTTGCCTGTGACTAGCAGCTGGATATGCCAGCTGCTCAATCTGAGAAGACACTCTGCAGATGGGTTTGGGGCTTCCACTGTCTCCTCCAGCCTTCCACGCATTGGATGTTCACCATTTAAGTGTTGGTATTTTTCCTTTCATCTTCATCTTATTTGATTTTGTTGTCACCCTTGGATCGCACAGCGGGTGGGCTTCTTCCGCGGGCACTCAGTTGACCCCTCACTTAGATGGCTCTTTTAGTCTCCGACAGGAAAGCTTAGTTTCAGGACAGTCCTCAGGTAGAGTGATTTCTTCCACTCTCACTCTCCATTGCCTGAACTGTTTCAATGACGTTAGCTTCTTTGCCTTTCCATATTAATTTCAGAATGGTCTGGTGTATATTTACCAAAAATCTTGCTGGAGTTTTGATAAAACTTAGGCTAAACCTGTATATCAATTTGAGGAGTGATTCTGAGCTCCTTTTTTAAACAATCTGATCACGATTACACTCTATAGGCAAGGATCTGACCCTCCAGGTAGTTGGGAAAAGAGTTGTAGAGATGGAAGCACTACCTTCAGGAGTGCTTGTTGAGGTGCTAGTTTGAAGACAGGAGGCATTGATGGTTCCGTGGTAAAAAATGCATCTGTTTATGGGAGACCAGGTTCCGTCCTAGCCAGTACCCTGCCACATGTGCAGCCACTCTCAGGCTGGCGTTCTGCTGAATGGGTTTCAGTGGGAATTCTTGTCTTAGACTGGTTAGGAAGAACTGCCGGCAATCTTCTTCGGAAAGAACCAGCTAATGAAAACCCTTTGGTTCCTCGCAGCCCCCCTGTAACTGATCACAGGCCAGCTTGGCAGCACCTGACTGCAGCTGCATGAGGTCTGAGTAGAAGGGTCCTGTGGGACACTCAGGGATGGCCCAGCCTGGTCTATCGCTCGGGAGAGGTGGAAACAGGTGTGTCTCGCTCTTTCTATTCCCAGGGAGCAGATGGAATCCCAGTTGGGAAAGGAGGCCCGGTTCCGGCAGTTGCTGGCCCACAGCTCCCACGACTCGGCGATCGACACGGACTCCATGGAATGGGAAACAGAAGTTGTTGAGTTTGAGAGGGAGACGGTGCGCTGCTTTTGCAATCCTCTCCTGCCCCCCCCTCCCCCCCCTCCCAATCTCCCCAATCTTTAGACTTTGACTTAGAAGTGTGGCCTTCTTGCAAGGTCTCTCAGTTTTATGGGCGCAGGGTTGGCACCTTCACTTTTTATCTTGGGGTACGACTCCTCTCTTTCTCACGCTTACCCGAGTGGGTGCTGTCCTGTATCCCATGATGGGCACTGGCATGATGCCTGAAAGCAAAGGCACATGTGTGTATGTTGTTAGTGGCCAAGAGCTAGCTCATGCCAGTCCCTAGATGCCCAGATTGGGGCTCTTGTGCCCTTAGACACAGCAACAAGACTGCCACCCATGTTGGAGTGAGCAGGTGAAGTTTGAGCACCGAGAGCTAACAGATGCTGCTGCTGCTGTCTTTACAGGAGGATGTTGACTTGAAGACTCTTGGGTTTGATATGGCAGAAGGGGTGAATGAGCCCTGTTTCCCAGGGGACTGTGGCATATTTGTCACTAAAGTGGACAAAGGGAGCATTGCTGATGGGCGACTAAGGTATGTGGCAAGGAGGCCGAGATTCTGGAGGGAAGATGAGCCTCTCCAACCTGATGCCAAGAGGTAGCGGGAGGCAGGTCGCAGTGAAGTGGGTGTGCATCCTGGAATCGCAAAGCCTGATCCCATCTGAGATCTGAAGGTGCAGCTGCCAAGATTGTTCTTCAGGAAGTTCCTGCCTGTGGGTCACCTCAGAGTCTGCCTCTGTCCCGTCACCCAGGGTGCTGTCCTCTGTATCTCTGGCTAGAAAAGTACTCTGGTTATGTCTATGACACTTCCCCGGTGCACCTGCACTTTCTCTCTCTGTCTCTCCTTCCCATCCTCCCCTATGTCTGGCTTCTTTCCTCTCTCCCTCCCTTTTTTTTTTGTTTTTTTTTTTTTTTGGGGGGGGGGGCATCCTGCCCTCTGGTGTTAGGAGTAGGAGGCCCAGCCTTTGCTTCTGTGGAGCCGCTGCTGGAATTGACCCTCCATCCCAGTGGGCCGCAGTCCTGCACACAACCACTACACCACCGGGACTCAGCCCCACTTTCGTTTTTTTTTTTTTAAGAAAACTTTTTATTGTGAATTAGATGGGTGTTTATAGATTACACAGTTGTTTTTGTGTTAAACACTCTAAACAGCTCATCAACTATCCTCCTGACATCCTTATTTCAGCCACCCCTTCACTCTCTTCCTCCTCACCCAGGGTAACCTTACTTCCCTTTCCCCTAATATCCCTGGTAACAACCAAAAGCAGTTTCTTGATTTTTTTTCTTTCATAGTATAGTCTCCTGCTACATATATAAGTGTTTGTAATTAACTAACTTCACTCAACATTATGTTCTACAGATTCTTCCATGTCACAAAGTGTTTCATAGTAGCATCATTATTCTTTAGTGATGCATAGTATTCCATTGGGTGTATGTTCCAAAGTTTATCCATTCTGCCATGGATGGATTTCTAGGTTCCTTGTGTGTGTGTGTGTGTGTGTTTTATGTTATTGTTTGAAGTGAACTTGTTTGTCACAAGACTACAAGTCCATTTCAGTTTCACTTTCCTCCTTTTTTTCTTTAAGCCACTCAGACCACTGTTTAAGTTTGAGGGCTAAGAAAACTGGAGGGTAGGTTCTTTCTTTCATCTTGCTATTGTGAGTAGTGCTGCAATGAACACGGGTCTGCATATATCTATTTTTACTGTGTTCTTTATTGGGTTGGAGGGGTTATATATCAAGTAGAGTAATTGCTGTATAATATGGCCTTTCTATGAGGAAGAATCATGATAGCAGGGATAATAAGACCACTATGAAGGGTTTATCGTTCGCTAAGTGAACACCTAGGTGGTGCAAATATGATCAGCTGCAAACCAGAAGGTTGCAAGTTTGAGACCACCCAAAGGTGCTTTGGAAGAAAGGCCTGGTTAACCTGCTTCCCCAAATCAACACCTGTGCAGCAGTTTGACCCGGAAACAAATGGATTTGTAGTGAGTGAGTTGGGATCAACTTAGTTGGCAACTGGGAGATAACTGTGCTAAGGACCACTTTAAGCATTTAATATAAATATTTTTTTTACACTTCACAATCCCCTAAGATATCATTATGACCCATTTTACAGGCGAGAATATGGAGGTTCAGTGGGGCTAATTCAGGGTCAGATGGTTAGTTGACACACAACATTGTCTGGAAGAATAGAACTTTCTGAATGTGTCTGTGGGCTCCTGCCTTCGAACCTACTGAGACTGGAAGTGGCAGGGATGTGCTGGCCGGTCTCACACCTGCATGAGACCAATGCGGTTTTGCCCTTCTCAGGGTCAATGACTGGCTGCTGAGGATCAATGACGTGGACCTCATCAACAAGGACAAGAAGCAGGCCATGAAGGCACTCCTCCATGGGGCCGGGGCCATCAACATGGTGGTGCGGCGGAGGAAGTCTCTGGGAAGCAAGGTGGTCACGCCGTTGCACATTAACCTGAGCGGACAGAAAGGTAGCAGGCTGCCAAACGGAGAGGGTTATTTTCAGGACTATATCCTTCCCCGGGAAAAGGCATCACTATCTTAAAATACAGGCGTGCTTTCCTCCTTAGAGACCACCTGCCCCACCTCTTGTCTGAATATGTGGTTCAGTCCAGTAGATCACACATGGATTCGCCCTTACGACTCTGACCCTTCAGGGGATTGGGATGGTTGGACAGGGTGCACCTGGCTTTTATGAGCCCTCAACAACACACGATGGGCTAACCAAAGGCGCGGCAGCTGAGGCGGTCGGGGCGGGGCTCACCGGGACCACTGGTTGCCTGTGCTTGCAGACAGCGGGATCAGTCTGGAGAACGGAGTGTATGCTGCCGCTGTGGTGCCTGGCAGCCCTGCCGCCAAAGAAGGGTCTCTCGCTGTGGGAGATAGGATTGTTGCGGTAAGTGTCAGGGATGAGGCCAAGCGTGTCTTCGGCAAATAGGTAATTAAATGGCATTGCGGCCATTTAAGAAAGTTCCAAACTGCGTTTTTATATTCTTTTTGTTCTGAAGCGTCGTCACATGTGATTGTTTAAAACTGATTTTTACCCCTCATGATATGTCTATGTTTCCTGTAGAAAATTAGGAAATACTGAAAACATTTAGGGAGGACAAGATGAAGATCACTTATATTGATACCTCAGTTAGGTAGTCTTTGATAATTTTTAATATGCTTCTTTCCAGGACTTTATCCTACACCTGCAGGTTTAATTAGAACAACATCTATGTAGCACATACATTTTTATCACCTGAGTGTACTTTCAAAAATGAAAGCATCTCTATTAATTTATTTTAAAATAATTTTATTGGGGGCTCTTACAGCTCTTATTCCATTCATCAACTGTATCGAGCATATTTGTACACATGTTGCCATCATCATTTTCTAAACATTTGCTTTCTATTTGAGCTCTTGGTATCCGCTCCTCTTTTTACCCTCTCTTGTGACTCCTTGATATATTATAAATTGTTGTTTTCGTGTCCTACACCAACCGTTGTCTCCCTTCACCCATGTTTCTGTTGCTCATCCCCCTGGGGAGTGGAGATTCTATGTTGATCCTGGTGATCAATTTCCCCTTCCTCCTCTACCCTCTAGTGTCACTACGCCCATTTCTGTACCTGAGGAGTTTGTCTGACCTGGATTCTATGTGTCATGAGCTCTTTTTGGGGGGGCGGGGGGTAAGGAGTATTCTCTCTTTCTTTAAAAAAATCATTTATTGGGGCTCCTACAGCTCTTATCACAATCCATCCATCCATCCATTGTGTCAAGCACATTTGTTGACATCATTTTAAAAACATTTTCTTTCTACTGAGCTTATGGTATCGGCTCCTTATTTTTCCCTCCCTCCCCTCCCCTTGCTCCCTTATGAGCCCTTGAAAATTTATAAATTATTCTGATTTTGTCATGTCTTACAATGTCAGATGTCTCTCCTCACCCACTTTTCTGTTGTCTGTCCCCCTGGGAGGGGGTTCTATGTTGATCATTGTGCTTTGGTTCCCCCTTGCTTTCCCCACTTTCCCCTTCCTCTTCTCCTCCTGGTACTATTAGTCCTGAGGGGTTTGTCTATCCTGAATTCCCTGTTTCCAGCTCTTATCTGTACCAGTTTTCATGCCCTGGTCTAGCTGGATTGGTAAGAATTGGAGTCATGATAGTGGGGGGTGGGAAAGCATTAAAGAACTAGAGAAAAGTTGTATGTTTCACCAGTGCTGCACTGCATCCTGACTAGTTTGTTTCTTCCTCGTGACCCTTCTGATGCAGGTCAAATGAACTACCACCTTTGTATGGAGAGGGAAAAGTCCCCGAATAAGTAGAGCAGTACTTAAGAAGGCAAAGTAGGAGGCCTTCTGTTTCCTGATCTGTCTGTCATACATCCACTGTAGTTAAAAACAGCCTGAAACTAGTACAGTGATAGTTCAGTAGACCAGTGGAACAGAGCCCCTCACTGCTGCGGAGTGAGTTCTGACTCTTAGTGACCCTGTGGGTGGGCAGGGAGCAGAGGTGAAGTAAAAGACCAGAGGCAGTCTGCTGTTACCTTGAGGAATGGGGAAGATGGTATTCCTCGAGAGGGAGACGAGGAAGCAGAGGAAGGGGCCAGACACAGGGAGAGCTATTCAGAGACTTGATAAATAGTTTAATTTGTTGACTATAAAATTAATGACCCAGGGCTGAGCCCTGGTAGCGTAGTGGTTGTGCGCGGGACTGCGGCCCACTGGGATGGAGGTTCGATTCCAGCTCCACGGAGCAAAGGCTGGGCCTCCTACTCCCACCACCTGAGGGCAGTGATGCCCAAAAACAAAAACAAAACAAAACAAAAAAATTAATGACCTGAAATGCAGATCCCACCTGATTCACATTCAAAACCAGCTGTTGAAAACCCCGTAGCGTGCAGTTCTGCTCTGACACAGACTTGCCATGAATTGGAAACAACTCTACAATTGTGTTTTTGCTGTTTTCTCGTATCAATGGAACCATACAACCTTTTGAGAGTGGTTCTTTTTCATTCAGCACAATGCTCATGCAACCCAACTAGTTTGCTGTGCCTGTTCCTAGTTGTGTCCCTTTTCTTTTGCTAAGTCGAGTGCCATGGTCAGGAAGTACCCGTTTGTTTATCTGAACTTGTCAGTGGGGGATATGAGTCTGGAGGCAGAGACTAGGGGGTGAGATTCTTCGTGGATCCTGAGGATGCTTCATTTCATGTGACACTCCGCAGTCGACAGAGTCTGTTTACGTCTCACTTTGCTCGTCCTCACTGCCCTTCAAGTTTCTACAGGGAGGAGTCAGGCTCGGAAAGAGAGAGTTGTAATCAAGTGTCACGTAACAGGAAGCAGCAGAGCTGAGCTGATCCTCCAGGGTCCTTGATCTTACGTTTCCAGATAGTCAAGCCTCCTTCTCAAGAATGTGTGCTTCATTGCCCTCAGCAGGACCATAGTTGGGCTCTTTGTATCTTCATAAGGAGGGCTCTCTGGCCTGCGGCCAGCTTCATAGCTAGCATTATACAGACCCCATCTCCTGTCCAACATTACATGGCAGATGGACACTCCCCATGGCAGAGTGGACCTGCAAGCTCAGGCTTACCTCGCTACCTGCTTAGCTTGATTAGCTCTCTGTCCACCCTAGATCAATGGCATCGCTCTGGACAATAAGTCTCTGAATGAATGTGAATCTCTGCTGAGGAACTGCCAGGACTCCCTGACCCTCTCTTTGCTGAAGGTAAGCAAGCCCTGTCTGAGCCTGCCTCTGTCTTGGCTGTCTAGGGTGGGCAAAGACCATGCAGCTCTTCAGCACCACTGGCACCCTTGTGGTTTACACAGTGGTGTTTACCGTGGAGTAGGACTGGTCATTCTGTGCATGACTCTGGACTAAATTCTTGTTTAAAAAAGACAGCAGTTATAAAGAAAATTTATGACCAGGCATATTTGAATATGGACTTGGATAATCACGTGATGTTAGGAAATGGTTGCTAATTTCTGTGGTTGGTGTTGTGGTTACATCTGTTAAAATTGTTAGTGGTCCCCTGGTAGTATAGTGGTTGTGCGCGGGACTGCGGCCCACTGGGATGGAGGTTCAATTCCAGCTCCACAGGAGCCAAGGCTGGGCCTCCTACTCCCACCCCCAGAGGGCAGTGATGCCCTAAAAAAAATTGTTGGTGGTGAAGTCAAAATATTTATCCCTTATTTATTATCTCTTTAAAAGATATGTATTTTTTCAAATGTCCTTCAATATAGGTATCTCACTGCCATTGAATGGATTCTAACTCATAACTCATAAAACTCCTAGACCATCGGGCACCTTCAATAGCGATACAGACGGGCTAGATGACAAGTTGGAAAAATAGTGTTGACTCTCGCTAGTGGGATTATAAGTGCTTTGTGAACTTTTCTACAGTATACAAAAGCATTACAATAGGAATTTGGGTAAGACAGACTCATACATATCATCCCAGGATGTATAAATTTTTATTATGTTATATACAAATGACATACAATTTTACCACTTTTACAATTTCTAAATGTGCTAGCCCCTGGCATAATTATATTTACAGTATTGTGCAGCTGTCACTGCTATTTGTTTCAAAAGAAATTCTATTCCCTCAAACAAACCGTGAATCTGCTTTTTGTCCCCATGCATCTGTGTATTCTAGGTAGTTCATACAAGTGGTGTCTGTGGCTAGATTATCTCACTCAGCATAATGACTCCACGGTTCAGCCGTGTCATTGCACATATCAGGACTTCATTCATCTTTCTGGCTGAGTATTAGATTCCATTGTGGAGTTTCAGCACATAGTGATTGTCCCTTCGTCCATCGTTAACACGTGTTGTTTCCACCTTTTGGACATTATGAGTAGTACTGCAGTGAAATTTGGTATGCCGTTACCTGTATGAGTTCTTGCTTTCAGATCTCTGTGATGGATACGTATAAGTGGAATTGCTGCCTCCTAGGGTAATTGAAGGAATCCTGATAGGATGTACTTTAGGCTGCTAATCTAAGGTCAGCATCAGCCACTTGCTAGGGGAAAGATGATCCTGTCTGCTCCCATAAAGATGGGCAGTCTTTGAAATCTTACATAGGGGGCTGAGCCCTGGGGGCGTAGTGGTTGTGCGCGGGACTGCGGCCCACTGGGATGGAGGTTGATTCCAGCTCCACGGAGCAAAGGCTGGGCCTCCTACTCCCACCACCTGAGGGCAGTGATGCCCCCCCCCCCCAAACAAAATTTTTTTTTAAAAATCCTACATAGGGGTATGAGCCCCCAATAAGATGATTTAATAAAATAAAAATTTAAAAAAGATGATGCAGAAATTTTTGCCACGAGCTGGCATCAACTCTACGGTAGTTGGCTTGATTTTTAGATTTATGGTCATTCTCATCATTTTGATGAACTACCGAACCATTACCCTGTGGCCCTCCCATTTCAAATTAAGGCTTCTAGCTAAGAGATGTACTTTTGTTTTGTTTTTTGTTTTTTGGGCATCACTGCTCTCCGGCGGTGGGAGTAGGAGGCCCAGCCCCACTGCTGGAATTGAACCTCCGTCCCAGTGGGCCGCAGTCCCGCGCACAACCACTACGCCACCGGGGCTCAGCCCAAGAGATGTACTTTTTTATAATGTTTATCTCCTTGTTTTTGTTTAAATGTGCAGGGCACCATGCAGGTTATTTCAGAAAATGCTCACATGCTCTTCAAAGTGGCCCAAGGCCATGAGCAGAGACAGGGGACAGGTGGTGCGTGCACACGCGCGTGTGTGGGTGCCTTGGATATGGGTGTGTGTGTGTATGTGTGTATGTGTGTGCACATCTGTCTGTCAAGGGTAGTGTGTCCTGCTTCTGATCACGATGGCTCTGTCTACAAGGATGGTATACAGTTAACGCCTTCAAGTTCACCTTCTACTCCTGTGCGACTCTCTGCCCAGGTGTTCCCTCAGAACTCCTCCTGGAGTGGCCAGAACATATGTGAAAACCTCAAGGACTCGGAGAAGACACTGAACGTTCGACTCCACGGCCCGGAGGTGCAAGTTCACAATAAACGGAACTTGACGCAACACAATAACTCCACCCAGACAGACATCTTCTGCCTGGACAGGAAGGAGAGTACGCCCCCAGGAGCTAGCCGCATCTTCCTGAACAGACCTTTCTCTGGGGGGCCCTTTCAGGTCTCCCCCAAGACCTGCACCAGTGCCTCGGAGCGCAGCCTGAGCTCCTTCCGCTCGGACCCCTCTGGGGAACAGAGCTATGGGCTGGTGGAAGCTCGTAGCCGACGGTCCCTGTTGCCCTTTGAGACGGAGGTGGGTCCCTGCGGGGTGACGGAGGTCCTCTTGGACAAGGCAGACCCCGAGAACTCGAACAGTGGTGGGACCTGGCCCAAGGCTGTGCTCAGCTCAGTGGTAGAGCCTGACAAGCTCTCTGTTTACAAGAAGCCAAAGCAAAGGAAGTCCATCTTTGACCCTAACACTTTCAAACGACCTCAGACACCCCCTCGCATAGACTACCTACTCCCGTACTCTGGGCCCACTTATCCCCCGCCGGCTCCCAAGAAAGCGGAGCCTCTGACACCCCCCAAACCTCCCCGGAGAAGCAACTCCATTAAGTTCCACCACAGGCTGGAGACCAGTTCTGAGTCCGAGGCCACGCTGGTGGGCAGCTCCCCATCCACCAGTCCTCCAGTGGCCCCGCCCCCTGACCCGGACCCCAAGGAGCCCATCCCCTCGTCACCTCCTCGCAAGGCCAGAGTCCGAATTGCGTCCAGCTCCTACCCAGAAGGGGACGGAGACACCTACCTACCGGCCAAGAAATCTTGCGACGAGGACCTCACCTCCCAGAGGGTGGATGAGCTGGGCCAGAAGCGTTACCGGCCAAAGTCTGCTCCCGGCTTCCGACCAGTGCTGGCTTCAGTGGTCCCTCCTGTGCAGGGCCTGGAGGTAGGGGCCTGTCCCCGTGAGGTGGGGTGAAGGCCTGGTGGGGACACCTGGTCTTAGATGCGTCACAGAATGGTTTGAGACCACTAACGAGTGCTTAGCTCGGGTGTCTTTGCTTTTATTTGGGAGGGGAGGCCAGTGGGAAACCGCAGAAGAGGTTGGAAAGGAAGGTTGTCAGAAAGGGGCGGGCACTTTAGGGTAGCATTTCATTGGCTTGCTCAGCAAGCAGTTTTTGCCCTCTCCAGCAAGGCCTCGGGGGTCGACTGGCCTGGAAGTGGGGAGAGAGACCCCACTGCAGGGCGCCATGATCACCTGGGTACTTGGCTAGTTTCTGGAAGGTCATTGTTGGAGATAGCATTTCAGGAAGGGCTTCTCACAGTTCCCAGCAGATGACGTGTTGCCACAACCGTGCAAGTTGTGTTGAGTTGTGTTTGTGGGCTTGATACACACAGGGGCTCTTACCTGCTTTCCGCATGCTGTTGTCAGCTCCCCAAGTTGGAAAGCTAACTCAAATACAACTGTGTTGCCCGTAGTGTTTCGTTGGCTGGTTTTTAGGTAAATGACCAGGTCTGTCTTCTTAGCCCACCTGAGTTTGGAAGATTGAAGAAACCTCTTCCATAGTATAGAAGCATGCAGGCTTTCACTGACATGTGTGGTGGTGGCTGTGCATGAAATGAATCGGCCAGAATCAAGTTAGGTCTTCTGCATAGAAGATAATAATTTTACCACTGAACCATGGACTGCCACCATTTTACCCATTTAGTCCAATTATTTGAAAGAACAGATTTTTCCCACCTTCTCTAAAGCTTCATTTATTCTGACGTAATTTTAAAAGAAGTTCTTTTTGCCTGGTGGGATCTGTGTTGGGCTACTAGCTGCAAGGTCAGCAGTTCAAAACCACCAGCCATTCCTCCGGAGAAGGAGAAGGCTTTATATTCCTCTAAAGAGTCAACAGTCTTGGAAACCCAGAGGGAACGTTCAACTCTGGCTTCACGGTTGCCGTGAGTTAGGATAGACTCTACCGCAGTGAGTTTGGTTTCGTGGGTTTGGTACCTTCGGAGTGCGTGAAGCAGCACGATGTCTTGACTTCTTTCCCAGCCATCACCTTGCGTGTTTGAATGGGAGGGACTAGAAGGAAGTCTGTATGCAAGCACCCCTTCCTCTTTCCTTCCCCCTGCCCGGGCTGCTAGCTATAAGTTCAGCAGTTCAAAACCAGCCACTCCTCCTGCCAATGGCCCTGTTGTTTGTTCCATAGGAACAGAAGTGCACCCCGGCCAGCGGCGAGCTTTCTGCAGAGTTCCAGGAGTGGTCTCCGTACTCACCTGTGCATTCCAGCCGTAATAGCAACCTTGCGCTCTATCCCAACCGGGTGTCTGCGGGTGAGTTAGCAGTGAGGGCTGGCGACAAGGTTGAGGTGGACTTTCAGGGGTGCCTGCCTCAGGAGAAAGGGGGAGGGCAGCAGCCTCAGGAAGTCGCTACTTGTCCAAGAATTGCTGATCTGCCTGTGACGTTTCACCTTTCATTGATTATGTGTGTTTCCCTTTCCTAGCAGCCCTGGGGAGTAGGCTGCAGATAGAGAATGGCTCGCTAGCAAATCGGGGGCCAGAGTGCTGGTCTTCTGAGTCCTTTCCCTAAAGATTCTGCTGCCTCCTCCCTGGAAAGTAGGGAGAGAATCTGCGGGTCGGGTCTGGGCCGCATGCTGGGTGGGCCCTGTCTTCACCGAGCCCATTTCTAGGCACTGTGCCCAGGAGTATGACCCCGAGTACCACTGTGAGCTCCATCCTGAGGAATCCCATCTACACTGTGCGGAGCCATAGGGTCGGCCTCTGCAACTCCTCATCGAGCCCCAGAGAGGGGGGCACCCAGGGTTTGCATCCCAGGTAGGTGAAGTCCCCCCATACCTCAGTGGTGTCCCAGTGTGGCACTTGTCTAGCTAGGAAAGGACTGGTTAGAGCATCGGAGGGACTGCTTTAAACCCACTGCCATCAAACCAATCCGGCTCCTGGGGACTTTCTAGGAGAGGCTAGGCGTGCCCTTGAGGGTGTCTGAGGTGGGAACGCTCTACAGAAGCCAGCAGCCTCATCCTCTTTCTCAGAGAAGCTGTGTTAGACCAGGTTGACTCAAGAAACAAATCCAGGGACACTCCTGCTTATATAAGAAAGACCTTTCTATCAAAGAGTCATTATCTATTAAGAAAACATCCTCGCCCAGTCCAGAGCAAGTCCATCCATCCGACATTAGCCCCTAAGTCTGATGCTAGTTCATAAGTCCCTCTTCAGACTCCTAGCCACAGGCAATGATGCAGAAGGCAGGAAGGTCACAGGCTGGTGGCTGCAAAGTCTTGTGGATCCAGTGGCGGCGGACCCATCTCCAGGGTGCTGGCTGCCATCACTGTTGTTGCACCCTGTGGCTTCTCAACAGGAAGGTGAAGCAGAGAAAGAGTGTGGTCTGCTTCCCAGGAGAAGAGAGAGAGTTCTCAGAATCCTCAAGAATGAGCCACGCTCACAAGGAAGCATCATTAAGCTGTGACCCGATTGGAAGGCTGAAACCCACCCCTTCATTCTTTTATCAAGTTGACATGAAATTGTGTAACTACCACAGTAGCTGATGAGTCTGCATGGCCAGCCTGGCAGTTGGCAGCCCAATGCTTTTCTCACAGCACCCCCATGACAGCGGTAAAGATGCTCTCTAAATTCACCCACAACTACCGCCATTCAGTACTCCTGGGCTAGGCCCCATGCCTTTACTGTTATAAGTACCATCTTGTTTACGTCATAGCCACTTCATGAGCTGAGCAGCGTTGTTGTCTCTCTTATAGACAAGGAAGCTGAGCTTTGTCGAGGTGATTGGGGCATTGGGTGAAATGCTCCATTTATTTATCCATTTATTAAGTTATTTGATAAGTGTTTATTGAGAACCCACTATATGCCACAGTTTACTGTATTTTCAGGACCAAGCATTCAAGCTCTCTGCTTCTGTGGTGCTTTGTTGTCATTGTGGGAGGCTAAGGGAAAAGTGTGTACAGTCATACTATTTGTGACTGAGTGGATCATAAGACAGTGAAAAAGGGTGACCATATGCTTGTGATCTGAAGGAGGGGAATAAATTAGATTGGGTGGTCAGGGAGGGTTGGGGAGCAGAGAAGATGCTGTTAGGCCCAGAAGGATGGATGAGATCCCACCCAAGGACGTGGGCAGGCCTCCCAGGAAGGAAGCAATGGTAGGTGCCTCAGTTCGAATGGGAGCTGCTCAGTGAGCTCAAGGGGCAGAGTATCTGAAACATGGCAAGGGGTCAGTGATTCAGGAGAAGGTCACAGATTGGAAGGGACAGACAATGTAGGCTGTGATAAAGTATTGGATATTAGCCTGAGAACAGGAGACTTCCATAGGCCTTGAAGCAGAGAGAGATGACATCTCATTTCCCAATGAGAAAAAGACATTGCTCGGATCCGGCCACACCTCCCCTTATTCAAGCCACCCCTGGCTCCTGGTCCTTAAGCTCCCGCACCTCCAGCCTCACTGACCCCCTGCCCCCACTTACTCCTCCACTCCCGGTCCTTGGTGCCCATCCAGCCTCTCTTTCTGTCACATGTTCTGTGGAGAGGCTCTGTCTCTCTTGTCCACCTGGTTTCAGACCCCCCACTTGTCACTGGGGCAGTCAACCGAACCCTAGCATCCAGACTGAGGTGGATCCGACGTTAGCTGCTCCATTTGTGCTCGTGGTGGGCGAGGCCATCAGTGGGTGCTACCGTGAAGAAGGGACTCTAGGTGGTGGGAGAGTTACCTGTGAGTGGCAGACATTTCTGCCGCCGGCTCTGGGGGTCATTAGTCCGAGCCCGGCACCCACATGTAGCTCCAGCCATTTTCCCAAGCGCCCTCATTTCTCTCCCAGTGTCCAGCATCAACTGCGCCTGAGCTTGGATCTGAGCCACAGGGCCTGCAGCGACTGCGCGGAGATGAGAACCTCCCACGGGTCCCACTCCTTACCTTCGAGTGCCCGCTTTGGTAAGAGCGCTGGGAGACCTGCCCGCGGGGTCAAGCCGACACCCGCGCGTGCGCGCGCGCGCGCACACACACACACACACACACACACACACACACACACACGGCTCCAGCGAGCCAGCCCATTGGTCGGAGGCCGAGGCTGGCACGTTCCCAGGGAGGGCTGAGCTCTTTCTGCCTGCGACTTTCCTCGTCGCCTCATCCCTCCAACCTGCCACAATGGCCACTGGGTCTTACTGAGTATCCGGAAGGTTTTGTCTTTTGTATTGTATCGCTTCAGGACATGTAGCCCAGGGAAGTCTGACTCTGGCCTCCTCCTCTTGCATGATTGCCCTTGTTCTGGGCAGAACATGAGAACTGTTTTCTGATTCTGGACCCTTCGTAGTATGTTCAATTACAAAAGATTAAACATCTTCCTTTCTTTTTTTATCAGTATAAAATGAATTATACTTTATTATAATTCTATATGTAATATATTGAGAAACATCTTCCTTTCTTGTTCCTCCACATTTAGACCCTCTAGGACAGTGGTTCTCAACCTTCCTAATGCCATGTCCCTTTAACACAGTTCTTCCTGTTGTGCTGACCTACAACTGTCAAATGATTTGCATTACTACTTTGTTTTTGTTTTTTTGGGGAGGGGTATCACTGCTTCTGGTGGTCATGGGCACTACCCAGTGCTGCTCCTGAAAGCCGCCGCTGGATTTGAACCGCCAAACCCACAGGCCACAGTCCCGCACTCAACCACTTATGCCACCGGGGCTCAGCCCCACATTACTACTTTGTAACTGCAATTTCACTACTGTTATGAATTGGGTGACCCCTGTGAAAGGGTGGTCCGATCCCAAAAGGGTCACGACACACAGGTTGAGAACCGCTGCTCTAGGGTATACTTAGAAAAGCATGACTGAATTTCTGCTATACTTACGTTTCTTTTCAGACGACTAAATTGTGGTGAAGGGGTGAGGGCTGGTTTTTAATCATCTCACGGGAGACCTAACCTTTTGCCCCTTTTTTGGAACAATAGGGTCTTCGAGCAACTTGCAGTTTAAGGCAGAGCGTATTAAAATCCCATCGACGCCAAGATACCCTCGGTCTGTTGTGGGCTCGGAGCGAGGTAAGAATTCCTCAGTGCTCCCTGCTCATCCTCCTGTTGCATTTCAACTCCACCTTGTGTCTCGGGGCTTCTTACTCGCCTTGGTTGTGCAGCGAGGGCTCACAGTGGGAGGTGAGAGAAGCTGGGCAGCTTGCCCCAGCCTCGGAACCCAGAGAATGCCAGTAAGACTCCTCGGGTGATCACAGTACAAAGGGGAGAAGTAATTATCATTCATGTACACGAAGAAAGCTTTGAGCATTCCCAAAATAACCAAATAGCATCTGAAACCTGAAATCCCATCCACTTCGAGAGTTCATATAGAGCTGTGTCAGGCTTGATCCAATTCCTAGAGGGAGGAAGGTGGTGACCTCGCCTCCACTGCTATGGATGTGTGCTTCCTTCTTCACAGCTCATTGCAAAATGAATGCCGAATGGCCAGTGTTGGGATTTTTTTGCCTTTTTGTTTGAAGCGAAAATCCTCTTCTGATTAGCAAAAATCGGTACTAGTGCAGGTTTTTCCTCAAAGTGGAGTCGCATAAAGCTGGGATACCTGCATATCAAAACCCAGAAGACTATGCAAAAAGTTCGTGGGGAAAATTCCAAGATCTCTTTACTCCACTGTGCCTCAAACCTTCTGCAACCCCTTTTACAATGCAGAGTGAGTCCTAATTAAAATATGGGCTTTATTCAGTCGTGCCCTGTCTATGTTGTTTCATCAGCGGTGACAAAGGTACCATCTGCACGTAAGATGTTAACAAGCAAAACCATGTGAAGCGGGAGAAAGGTGTGATAGGAACTCTATACTTTCTGCATGTTTTCCATTAACCTGAAACTGCTAAAAAAAAAAAAAAGCAGTTTTTTTTTTTTAAAGTCTGTCTTTTCAAGAAAGAGCACAGTACGGAGCTGAGCACCGGAACACAAGGCTGTGTGACATGGGTGTGTCGGGGAATCTGGTATCGGGTCGTGTCTGCCTCCCAGTGGTGGCTCGTGGCCATCTCTGGTGCACGGTGAAGGCCCACGTGACCCACTCTTCCTCCCTTGGCAGGCTCCTTGTCCCATTCGGAATGTAGCACACCTCCGCAGTCGCCTCTCAGCGTCGACACCCTGTCCTCCAGTAGCCAGTCCCAGACCTTAGCTTCCACGTTGCCTAGAATCGCTATCAACCCTGCATCCCTAGGGGAGTGGAGAAAAGACAGGTGAGTAGCATCCTTATCAGGGTCAACTGGTGACCAATATGTTTTTGTGCTGGGCAGGGCCCTGTTCAGGGAAGGGCTTGTTGGGAAGGGGAAGCAAGGACCAGGACCAGGATATCACTCCGGGAGAGGCCCCCTGGCACTCATGACTCATGCTCAGGCCTGTGACTATAAGTCCCAACCAGCTACCCCAACCACGGGGTGGGGGGGTGGGGGGGATGGGGGCACATAGAGGGAAAGGTAAGGAGCAGTGTGGGCTTCTCCCGCGGGGTGCAAAGGGAGGAGATAAACCTGCTTGGAGTCTGGAGACCGATTTCATGGTGATGATGAAGCAGGGACACGATTTACCACCCTCTGGGACTGTTCTTAGCATGTTACCTGCATAATGTCACAGATCCTCACATGTCAGAGCTGAGGCAGTGGTAGCCAGAAAGTTGAATGACCTGCCTTTGGTCACCTGGCTTAGCTTACATATGAGTCAGGACTTAGCGTTTGCTTTTTGTGGTCCTGCCACATAGCTGCACCCTTTTTTTCCCGTTCATTATTATTTTTTAAAAATTTTGATTGTGAAACGTACCCAGAGAACACAGCCCACAAAGAATGAACGTACAATTTACTAGCTCACCTGGAAATGCCCGGATGGCTCTTAAGTGTATCTGAAATGACTGAGATTTCCTCTAGGCTTACTGTCGGCTCTGAGGTTACACTCAACTTGTCCCAGTACACACCTCTTTGCACCCTTTATCCCCCTGCTGCCCTTCTTCAGTGGAATTTCCTGGGTTACTTTTATATGTAAATGGTTCTTTCTAAAGCATAGTATTGAATTCATTAAAGCAAACTTGCTTTTATTAGTCATGTGAAAAAGACAACTGCTGTCATCCAGCCAACCTCCAAACTTGCGACCCTGAGTAGTGTGTGTCTCAGAAAGGCCTGTTGCTGGGTGCAACTTGTATTTAGGAGGGTTGTATAGCAACAAGAGTAGACCATCTCACCTTAAGGGAAAACAGAAGTACACGAAGATCCCAATACCTGTTCCCATAAAGGAACAGCACACGGTTTATATGGAATGTCCATGGAGTTTCCACCTTGCAATATGCCTGTCATGCTAGGTCTATGGGTAGATTTTTTTATTTTATTTTATTTAGGTATCACTGCCCTCTGGTGGTGGGAGTAGGAGGCCCAACCTTTGTTCCTGTGAGCTGGAATTGAACCTCCAACCCAGTGGGCCGCAGTTGTGTGCACAACCACTACGCCACTGGGGCTCAGCCCTATGGATAGATTTTTTAACCCTTAGCTCTAGTCATTGTGAGATAAGACTCTTCTTTCCCCCCAAATGAGTTATTTTGAAGCAGAAAGGATTGGACCTTGCAACCATGCCCCTATAGTAAACAAAGAAAGAAGGAAGTGTCAACAACCCCTGTCTCTGGGATGTTTATCATCTCATTAGTGAAATGAAATGAAAGCTAACATATATGACCTGGCTATGAAAGCTAACATATATGACCTGGCTGAAGCCCAGTTTTTACAAATTCACTGCCACCGAGTCAACTCCAGCTCCTAGTCAAGCCATCAGACAACACAGAATTGCCCTGCAGCTTCCCGAGGCGGCAGGCTGTACAGAATCAGACTGCCTCTGCTTTCTCCCATGAAACTGGTGCTGAGTGTGAACCTTTCAGGAAGTAGCTAAACACATACCCACTGGGTCACCAGGGCTCCTGGAGAATGACTTATACAATTAAAAAAAAAGGAAAAAAGGCCTTTATTTTTATTTTTTTTAAGGCCTTTATTTTTGTTCTCATTGATTCTGAAGTACACTCTTGTGTAAGTACTTATAGGAAATTGTAAATATTCAAAAACTAGGGGGTGGGGGAGGATCACATATAATATTATCTGCCAGAGAGCTATAATTGCTTTAAAATTGCTGGTCTGTCTGTCCTTGGGTAAGACAAAAAGTACTGCTACTTGGGTTCCAGTTCATCCTTGCTTAGGCTGATTCAAAGCAAGATGTGTACACATGTCTCTGCGCCGAGTGGATGCTACAGATAAGTTCTTTCAGTAATACACTTATTTTACTCTCCTTAGGATGTCATTAAAAAATAGTTTTGTGCCATGAGAGGTGGGGGGGGGGGGGCGGAATGACAACAATTTTGAGGTGGGGTTTAATACAAAGTTAAAAAAAACAAACTTCAAATGAACATCTTCCTAAATCATTGAAACTGTGCAACACGTTTCTGGGACTGCTGCCCAGATAAAATATCCATTTTGTTAGTGGGTTGAGCACTTTGAGGAAGCCTGGGCAAACCTTCTGAGCCAGGAGAGGGAAGACATTAGCCTTTGTGAGTGAAGTACAGAAACTGGTGGAAGAAGTCCACGATGTGCTATTGATTTGGTGGCTACTAAAGTTGCATTCTCACATGGTTTGCCACTTTTAATTTTAACCAAATACCTTGACCTTGGCAAGCTTTTGACTTGATAATTACTAAAGTATGCAAAGATGAGAGAACCCCTTTTTCCATTGTATTTTAAGGAAGATCACAGGTAATGAAATCCATTTCATGGAATGCACTCTATCTAAGGATGAGTCTTGGATTGACCCAATATGATCCGGAGAGCAAGCTTTAATTCAAACAGTGACTTTTATTGCTTGATTAATTGGAAGGGGGGGGGGCTCTTCCTTTTTCTTATTTTTTAAAACAAATCATTTTATTGGGGCTTGTACAACTCTTATCACAACCCATCTATCCATTGTGTTAAGCACATTCGTTGCCGTCATCATTTTCAAAACATTTTCTTTCTACTTGAGCTCTTGGTATCAGCTTCTCATTTTTTCTCCTTCTCCTACCCTCCCTCCCACCCAAACTCTTGATAATTTATAGATTTTTTTTTCAAGCCTTACACTGGCTGATGTCTCCCTTCACCCATTTTTCTATTGTCCAATCCCCTTGGGAAAGGGTTATATATAGATGCTTATGATCCTTCCCCCCTTTCTCCCCCACCTTCCCCTTCCCCTTCCCCTTCCCCTCCTGGTATGGCTACTCTCAATATTGGTCCTGAGGGGTTTACCTGTCCTGGATTCCCTGTGTTTCCAGCTCTGATCTGTACATGCGCTGGTCTAGCCAGATTTGTAAGGTAGAAAAGAGTCATGATAGTGGGAGGAGGAAACATTAAAGAACTAGAGAAAAGTTGTATGTTTCATCGGTGCTTCACTGAACCCTGACTGGCTCGTCTCCTTCTCTCAACCCTTCTGTAAGGGGATGTCCAGTTGCCTACAGATGGACTTTGGGTCTTCACTCTGCACTCCCTCTCATTCGCAATTTACTGGTATATGATTTTTTATTCTGGGTCTTTGATGTCTGATACCTGGTCCCATCAACCCCTCGTGATCACCCAGGCTATTATGTTACTTCCATGTGGACTTTGTTTCTTCTCAGCTAGATGGCTGCTTGTGTAAAGCCTTTAAGACCCCAGAGGCTATATCTTTTGATGCCGGGCACCATCAGCTTTCTTCATCACATTTGCTAATGCACCCCCTTTGTCTTCAGCGATTGTGTTGGGAAGTTGAGCATCACGGAATGCCCGTTTAATAGAGCAAAGTATTCTTGCATTGAGGGAGTACCTGGGGAGCACCCCATCCTTGTCAGATTGAGTGGAGGCCCAATGTCCATCTGCTACCTTAATATTAAACCTGTAAATATATGTACCATATATACACGAGTATAAGCTGACCTGAATATCCTCCAAGGCACCTACATTTACCACAAAAACTGCATTAAAGATGTGCTGAAAATGGTATAAGCCGAGTTTTTCAGCACATTTTTTATGCTGAAAAAGTCCCCGCGACTTATACTCGAATGAGGGTCCCACTTACCTGTTCTCCAGTGCAGTGCTGGTGTTCCCTGGTCTCTCCCACTCATCTGTGGGTCCCTGCATCCTTGTCAGATGAATATCAAATGCAGCTGCTCCACTTCTCCCGCTCTTCTCCAGGGCTGTGACCAAGGACTTAGCCTTTACAGTCTTGTCCATGCTTGGTCACGCCCCCTTGCTCCACCCAAGGATCTCTGAATACAAGTACCAGTATATTCTGGTCTTGAATATACAATACATTTATTTTCAATACTTAGTCTGCTGTATTTTACTTTTTATTTTCTTATTAACCCCTATCTGGACCCAGTGTTGACTATGTTTGCGTAGAGCAGCCTGCGTTAGACTCATAATATGCACACTGCATTGTGTACAGATTGGATTATTGCATGTGTTGCGTTAGCACTTCCCATACACATGCGATAATGTCGTGTATGCAGTAACGCAGCGCCTGCAGTAACGCAGTGCATGCACAACATAGTGTGAAGATTATGAGCCGTAACACAGGCTGCTCTGTGTAAACAGTCATGTCATCACATTCTGGAAGATCATCAGCCTGCAGTAGGCCTCAAAGTATGCAAGATGCATTGCGTACATTGCATATGTAGTAATACAGCGCATGCAGTACCATAACATGTATAGTTATTGTTGATGCCATGTTGTTTTTGTTGACCCTCTTTTCCACTTACTGAGCTACTTTGCTGTTTTTCTTTGAAATAAATATTCCAAAACATTTAACCTACCAATGCCTCAATTAATGTAATTTTATTGGTATCTATTTTTATTTTGAAATTTGTCTGTAACTGCTGCCTTTCCTACCCTAGGCTTATACATGAGTCAATAAGTTTTCTCTTTTTTGTGTGTGGTAAAATTGGGTGCCTCAGCTTATATTCAGGTTGGCTACTCCTCGAATATATACGGTTCTTGAGTATATGTGGTACACAGTTCTATTTCCCCATTGTCATATATCAATGTATTTACATATGTACATGCCTATATTTAAACCTCTATAAGTGCTCTTTGCATCTGAGTTCTTTCCTCTATTTCCTTTTACTTTCCTCTTGTCCCACTATCATGTTTAGCCTTCATCTGGGTTTCAGTCATTCCTCGCAGTTACATTGCCCTTGAAGCCCTACCAGGCCTCCTGCACCCTCCTTGCCATCAATTTTGGATCCCTTGTTGTTCCCTTGTCTCTGGGTTGTCCCACTTCCTTTCCCCCCCTCCCCCTCTCCCATGTCTCCCTGAATGGTTGATCCCATTGTTTTCTCTTCCAGATTGTTTATCCCGCCTATCTTATCTAGATAGACCTGCAGAGATAATACTGAGCACAAAAATAAGACAGAGCGGGCTGAGCCCCGGTGGCGTAGTGGTTGTGCGCGGGACTGCGGCCCACTGGGACGGAGGTTCAATTCCAGCAGTGGGGCTGGGCTGCCTACTCCCACCACTGGAGAGCAGTGATGCCCAAAAAAACAAAAAACAAACAAAAAAAAAATAAGACAGAGCAAAGCAAAGCAACAAGTAAACAAAAGAACAACAAAAACCAATGACAAAAAAAAGAAAGGAAAGAAAAGCCCATAAGTAGCTCAAGGTCTGTTTGTTGATCTTTAGGAGTGCATTCCCAAGCAGAGGCCTTGAAGAGACACTGCTAGGCTACTTGTGTTCAAGGCAGAGAAGTCAGCTGGGAGCTTAAAGTGATTGCTTTGGCTTCCAAGGGCCAATCTGGAGAATTTCTCAAAGGGCATAGGATGATTACAGGGCCTTATTATGAAGAATTTTTAAGAAAATGTGTTGGCTTAAAAAAGGCCATGATAGTTGGACCCTGGAATTTTCTTCCCAGTATCATGGCAGTGCACCTGCTCATTCTTTGAGGGTATCCCGGGCCATCATGGGAAAATTTTCATTTGTAAACCTTATCCTACCTACCCTACCATCTTTTTTTTTTAAATTAAAAATTATTTTATTGGGAGCTCATACATCATTTTTCACAATACATAAATAAGTATGCTGTGCCAAGCACCTGCACACGTCTGCTGCTGTTATCATTCTCCAAATATCCACTTTTTCACTTGAGCCCTTGATAGCAGCATCCCATCCTTTCCTCTCTTCCCTGCTCTCACTTCCCCATCAACCCTCAATACTTTTAAATTATTATTGTTCTGTCGTATCTTACACTGCCCGTATCTCCCCCAGCCCACTCCTGTGATGTCTGTCCTCCAGATAGGAGGTTATGTGTATATCCTTGCAGTTGGTTCCGTCTCTCTATCCCCTTACTGTCTTGATCTAACTCCTATAGATGTCTTTTTGTTCCCAAGACTGAACATTTAAAATGAATACAATTTGAGCCTGTCAAGGATGCAAAAATTGACATTTTGATGTGATATAAATAGAGGAGCACAGAATTCTTCAGAGAAGGGTTTAGAGAGATGGGATACCACGTCAGAAGACTTAGACATTTTTACTTACCCTGGCATATGTTTATGTCCCATTTATTATTTATTTGTGGTCATTTTACATACATAATCACACCTACTGTATTGTTATACTTTATGTTATAGAATGAGTTAAGAAGCATGCTTTATAGGCCTCTTTGAAAAGCAACCTCATTTTGAGAAAAACTATTTGTGTATATTATAAAAGATTCAAATTGGGCTGAGCCTCAGTGGCATAGTGGTTGAGTGCGGGGCTGCGGCCCACAGGCTTGGCAGTTCAAATCCAGCAGCAGCTCTCCAGGAGCAAGGCTGGGTAGCTCCCATGACCACCAGAGGGCAGTGATGCCCCCCCCAAAAGATTCAAATTATTTAGACATGATTATCCTAAATGTCCCTTCCTCAGTAGAAATCTTTCTCTATATAAGTATACATATAAACATTTGAACAGATTTATCTAAGTGGAATTACTATAGCCATTTGCCTTCTCCTTCCGCAATATGTCCTCTACATTTTCCCACATCATTAAATGTTGATTCTTGGCCTCATCTGTAGCAGCTTCATGGCCTTCTAGTGTATAGAAGTCACATGGCTGTGACTATGTCTTTGTTCTTTGGCCTCTTCTGAACACACTGTGCTGGTGGAAAGTGGGACAGAAGATCTGTATTCCATGAGGAATAAGGCGTCCAAGACTGGACATTGCAGGCATGACCTGAGGCTGGGGTATTGTGAGAGGTTACTGGATGGCTACGTTCTAAGGTTTTACAACTCTTCAGTGGTGTTCTCATACATGTGGAATCTTAGAAGTGACTAGTGTTGGTGGATCTTTGCCAGGGTCATGGGTATGACGGGGGCAGCTGAATTTGGAAAGGTGAGGATAGTTAGGAAGGCAGGAGAGGATGAAAGACACTTTAGTGATCAATGGCATCTCATCCAGCAAAATCTAGGCCCTGAATGGAGGGGTCCTGGTCTGGGGAGTAGAGGCCCTCCATTCAGTGCAGCAGTCTCCCTAACCTGGTGCCAGGGCTGGAGAACCTGAATAGAGGAAGATCAGGCTTGCTCTGTTATCCTTCTTTGGCTGTGATTCTGTGTTGGGTTTCCATGCACTGAAGGATGAATCCAGGCAGAAAGGATCAGTGACCCTTAGTTGCTTTTCTTTCTGTTACATTTCAAGTATCATGGTCATCTTCCTCTCTGGAATTCTCTTCTTTCTAACCTTCACATTCTACGGTTGTCAGCAACCACAGATCTCTGCCGAGACCACTTGTGGCTGCCTGACTCAGGTCCCTCCTGAGTGAAGAGTTTAAGGTTGGCTGACAAGCCACTCTCTGCCAATCCCCTTGTACTCTGGGGCAGGGTATGTGCCCGCCCTGCCCCCTGTCTAATGGCTTGTGGTTTTGCAGCTACGTAATTTCCACTATCACTTTTGGATCCTCCTGGGCATAAAAGCAACATTGTCTGTTATCTCTCCTTGTGTGACGGTTAACCCAGAAAGTTTTTATCAGAGTGGGTCTTGAGACAGACCACACCGGGGTTCACACATTGTGTATCTCACTCAAGGAGAATCTGAGTATTTCTTCCCCGTGTATATCAATGTGTGTTGCCCACAGGGCCAATTTTTTTTTTTTGTCTCTGGGATTATCTGCTGGGCTCCATTGGGGGGTGCCATTTTGCACTGCATGAGGGTGCAGAGATGTGTTTGCATTTGTCCACAGAGGGGTTGTGTAATCGTGTTCCCATCTAGCTGTGCTTGGTACAGGAGCACCCTCTGTTCTCTGGTCTTTTCTTCACACCGGGTTGCATGCTCTGCTGGGAAGTTCTTCTCTTGTCTTCCCCATGGGTGTGAGTCCTGAAACCACCGAACTTGTTCTAGGCCTTACATGGAGGAACCACGCCATGTCAAAGTGCAGAAGGGCTCGGAGCCACTGGGCATCTCCATCGTAGGCGGAGAAAAGGGTGGGGTCTATGTCTCCAAGGTGACCAGTGGAAGCATTGCACACCAGGCTGGCCTCGAGTATGGAGACCAGTTACTAGAGGTAAGAAGGAGCTGGCCTCTGCATCCTGTGCGTAAACTTGCCCACCTGTCTCCCCCGCTCTCCTTCCCTCATTCTTTCCATCGCAAAGCAGTGCTCCCCGCAGCCCTGGAACCTCCATGTCCACACAACCCTGTGTACCCGTAGTCTCTACCACATTTTTAGGCCTGTTTCCATGACCACACCTCCCAGCCCCTGCCACCTCACTGAGCCTGCCATTGGTGTGTCCCCAGTTCAATGGCATCAACCTTCGGAGTGCCACCGAGCAGCAGGCCCGGCTCATCATTGGGCAGCAGTGTGACACCATCACCATCTTGGCCCAGTACAACCCGCACATGTACCAGCTCAGCAACCACTCCCGGTCCAGGTGAAAGCCATTGGGGTGGTGGCAGTGGAGGTTGAGGGGTGGGGAGTGCGGGTGGGTTGGCCGGAGGGGGAAAGAAGTGGGTGGGAAGAATGGGGCACATGAGGTATGGGTCTCTGCTGCTGCTGGTGAGCGGAGTTCTGAGGGGCACTGGGTTGGAGACCGCAGCCCTGGAGAGGGTCCAGGTGGAGGGGGGAGAAGCAGTGCTTGTGCTCCTCCACCCAGCAGCAGGCCTCACACGTGGACTAGAGTTAGTCAGACGCTGAGGCCCTGGGTTGGGGGTTTGCACTGAGTAGTCAGACCAGGCACAGAGAGGAGACCTGCCCCTGCCCTGTGGGCTAAGGGCAGCACTGTATAGCTCAAGGGGACAAGATGTGCAAACCGAAAACTCCACGGGATCACCCCGGAGCTTTAGGCCAGGGACCTTTGAGAGATCGCTGAGTGGAGGACACAGCAGGGACTGAATCGATGGGAGGAAGAAACGAGCAGTTCCTGTGGGTGTTCCCTCTCCTCAGGATTTCTGGTCTCTCCCCCAACACAAACATGGTTCCGACCGATGACGGGGGAGGCTGTGACATGCTGCTTCTCTCTCGCCAGTTCTCACCTGGACCCTGCTGGCAACCATCCCGCTCTGCAAGGCAGCGGGGCCACCACCCCAGAGCACATGGCTGTCGTCAACCCGCTGATGGAACAGGACGAGAGCCCAGGGGCGCCGGCAGCCAAGCCGAGCACACCCAGCTGCAGGTGAGCGAGCACGCGAGTGCCCCTGAGAGTTGTCCTGCCCGCCTCGCCTCCCACAGCTGGGGGCTGCCCACCTCCTCCTACTCAGCCCACTTGGTTCTGTTGAGGACAATCAGATCTGGCTCACTGTCCAGAGCTCAGTTCATACAGTATATGTTTCCCGAGCAGTTTCAGCAGTCTGGGAACTACAGAGATTGGCCTCTTGCCATCAAGGAATTTACCATCTAAGCCTGCAAAAGAGCGGACAGTTTGGGGCCTCAGACCCAAGGGAAACCCACAGAGAAGAGGCCTGCAGCTGGCCTCCGCAGAAAAAGCCCTAGGGGGCAGCATGTGCCAGTAAGGAATGCCCGTAGTAGTCCGGGTGAGAGGGTGGGGCACCCATGCTGACCACCCTTCGTGCCTTCAGGGTCTGTCTGGGCAATGTCTGCCCTGGGCTGCCTTTTTCCTTCCCTTCTCACTTCTCCGGTTCTTTTGTTTTCTTATTGACTTGTTCTTTAATCCGCTTCCTTTTCCTCTTGGTTCTCCTTTCTTTCCTTTCCTTCTTGATCGGCCTTCAGTTCACTCAGGGCTTCACCTCCAGGCCTCCTCCATGCTGAGCCTGCCCTGCCAGTACTGGTTACTGACAGGGCACCTGGCCCTCACCGGACTCCCAGTGGGAGGTGACAGGTGGAACTCAAGGACACACAGCGCAGAGAATGCTACAGACCACCAAGGGAGCAGCTGGGAGGAGTGCAAGATGATGGTGCAAGGGTCACGCGGCCTCTCCCCTATCACATTAGGATGGAGTGTGCATGTTTGACCTTCAGGGTAAAGACACTGGCTGCTGTAGCTGGAGGAGCTCCTTCTGTGGGAATCAAAGCTGTAACTGGGGTGGTCTTAGCAACGGAAAAGAAACGGAAATCCATTCTGTATGATGAGCACAGTGTACACAAAGTGGAACCCATCACCAAGCATTTAGGCTTGGTGTATAGTGGCGTGGGCCCAGATGAAAGAGTACTTGTAGACAGAACTCGGAAAAGAGCCCAGCAGGGCTATCTGGTTTACCAAGAGCCTATTCCCAGAGCGCAGCTGGTACAAAGAGTAGCTTCTGTCATGCAAGAAGAGTGCACCCAGTCCCGTGGTGTGTGTCCACTGGGAGCTGCTTTCCTCGTTTGTGGTTGAAATGAGACACAACTACTGTATTTATTTTGGTCAGATTCATCTGGCGTTTACTTTGCCTGCGAAGCTACTGCAATGGGGGAAAAACCCCAATGTGAATGGCAAGACTGACCTGGAAAAATGGTACGATGTGGCTGAGCCCTGGTGGCGTAGTGGTTGAGTGCAGGACTGCGACCCACTGGGTTGGCAGTGCAAATCGAGCAGCAGCTCTCCAAGAGCAAGGTTGAACCTCCTACTCCCACCAGAGGGCAGTGATGCCCCCCCCAAAAAAAATAATTTAAAAAATGGTACAGCAAAGACTTGCAACTTGAAACCATCCCCACAGCCATCTTGACCCTAAAGGAAAGTTTTGAAGGACAGATGACAGCAGATCACGTAGACGTTGGAATCGCCAATGAAGCTGGGGCAAGGAGACTGACTCCCCCTGAAGTTACAGTTGCCATGGAACCATGAAGGGACAATAGCTGGGGTTTCCCCTCCTGTGTCTACTTTAAACATGCCGAGAGTATGTTTTGATTTGCAGGTTTTTTGAGGACTTATTTCTACATGATTTAATGGACTCATGTTTTTAAAATGATAGAAATCACAATAGACTGTTAATACCACTCCCCCTCCAAATAAGTAAATACAGTCTTTAGGTTGGTCAGTTAGGCCAAGGGAACAACTTTTTGGTGGGCATCAGCAGCAGGCTAACCTCTCTGTACACTTGGGGGAAACTGTTCTCCTGCATGATTGGGACCTGGGGAAACTGGACCACACTCGGGGGGTCAGCTCATCCTTCTTTGAGCCAAGGCCAGTCGTGGGGGAGCAGACCTACAGTAATGTGGTCCTCTCAGCTGGACTTCTCCTGGAGGCACCTTTTTCACTCTCCATCACTGACCCTGTTTCTTTCGCTCCCCTCCTTTCCCTCCTAAACTATAAGTTCCTTGATGGCAAGGGGTGGTCTCTTGGCAGTGCCTGGCTTGAAGTTGCTAAGTAAACATCTGCCAGTGTGGCCCAGTCTAACAAGTCGGGCTTTTCTTAGGTAGAATAAAACGAGGAGTGCAGACCCATCCAAATGGGAGAGAGACAGCTTAGGGAGAGGTTTGACAGCGGGGCCTTTGAGTTTGACTCTCTCCTGAACCGTTTTATGAACTTAGCTTTGAGCTCGCTCTTCTCATTTGAACTTATCTATCATTCCCTGTAAAATTGAGCCAGTAGAAACAGTACGAGTGACGAGACTCAACTTCTCAGGGAACTGTGGTCTCGAGATCTCCTCCAAAGACCCCAGTTAGAGGCTAGTCATGGCCTTCTCTTCCCATGTCTGACTCCCTCTCAAAGCATGATGGGAGAATCCCTTTTCCTTCCTGAAAGGGTTATGAGTGATGCCAACACGAAGACGTCGGAGCCTCGCCTAGTTTTCATCAAAAAATCTCAGCTGGAGCTGGGAATACAGCTGTGTGGTGGCAACCTGCACGGGGTGTTTGTGGCTGCGGTGGAGGATGACAGCCCGGTCAGGGGCCCTGATGGCCTTGTGCCTGGGGACCTCATCCTTGAGGTGAGTGCTGAGCTCTGAGCAGGCCATGTCCCTCTCAGGCCCTCTTGATGGGCTTGCTGCAACCTCCAATGGCCCTGCAGGCCGAGCAGCAGGGGATTTTTGCATGGGAGGCCCTGTTAGCACTTCGTTGGGTCTTTAGAAACCCAGGGTTCTACGGAGACCCTCGGGAGGCTTCAGAGAAGTGCAGCACTGGGATCTTGTGGGAAGCTGCTCTGTTCTTGTGAACAGCAGGGCTGGGATTGATGAGGTAGTGATGTCTCCCCTGGGCCCACTGCTTAATAAGACAGGTGCCTGAATTGATATTTAAAGGGATAACATAATGTCAGCAAAGTGAAGGGTCTTGTTTTGAAGAGCTCCTACCTGCAGGGTTTTACCCGGGACAAGTTCTAGAGGATGTAGTGGCTGGAGAATTGGCACGAGAGGAGACCATATGGGTCCAGTTTAAGGGGTGCGTTAGGCTGGGTTGACTAGAGAAGCAAGTCTGGAGACACTCGTGTGAGAGAACCCTAAATCAAGAAGGAATCCTATCAAGCAAACACTTCATCCCAGTCCAGATCAAGTCTATAAGTCTGATACTAGTCTGTAAATCTGATACCAGTCAATAAGTCCCTCTTCAGACTCACACAGCCACATTGCAAGAAAGCAGAAGACAGGAAGATCACAGGCTGGTGGGTACAAAGTCTTGTGGATCCAGTGGCGGTGACTGCATCATAGGGCATATAGGTCTTGGCATCGCTCTCCAGCAGTAAGATGAAAGCAGAGGTAGAGTGTGTGACCTGCCTCCTGGGAAGAAGAGGATGAGGTCAGCTTCGAAGCCATTTAACTTGGTCAGCCTCCAATTAATCTGACCCAATTGATAGGCTAACCGTCCACATGTTCCTACGGAAGCCATGTTGGCACAAAAAGAACCTCACAAGCTGTGTATGTGTGTGTGTGTGTGTGTGTGTGTGTGTGTGTATGAAGTTTCTGCCTTACCTCTAAACTGGACCCTGGCAGCTGAGACTGGTGTCTGCCCTTCTGTTCTTACCTCCTTTGTCCCCGGGCAGTATGGCACATTGGACATGCGGAACAAGACAGCAGAGGAAGTCTACATGGAGATGCTGAAGCCCAAGGAAGGCACGCACCTGAAGGTGCAGTACTGCCCTGAGGAGCTTGCCAGGGTCAAGGGCCTGCCTGGGGACGGCTTCTACATCAGGTAGCAAAGGCAGACCCAATGCTGGGGGGAGGGTGTGTGTGCAGGAGGGGAACGGGCTTCTAGTGAAAATACTCTTCTTAGTAAATGTCTTTGTGTTTCTTGCCACCCAAGTGTGGGGCTCTGATAGTCATTATTTGGCCCTCTGAATCCCAAGTTCAGGGCAAGATATTTGTGAGTTGAGGGTGTGTAAAGGACCTGCTACTCATGTTTGGGGCCAGGGCCTAAGCACTTTGAGGCCACTAGTCCCATTTTCCCCTGGGCTGCATATGTCTCCTGACCAGGCATGCAGCGCCCTCTGTGGACAGGGTGTGACTGGATCTCATGGCACCCAGAGTGCCCTGAAAGATTGTGGGTGTGGGAACGGGCACCAGGCATCCTCTAGGAGCGACTTGTGGTTTCCTTTATCTTTCCAAAGATCTGAGACCACAAAAGGAATAAGAACCACGATCAGCTGAGTACCGTGAGGTATCATTCCCTAGGGTGGGGCGCAAGATGGCATAGTTCTAGGCAAGGGAGTTCCCCATCTATAGGAACCATGATCTTTTCTCTTAGAAGGGGAAGTCATGGCCATGGTCCTGGCCCAACAGTTTTTGATCTGATGGGGATGAGGCAGCCCCTATTCTCAGAACCCCTCGAGACTCCTGAGATCGAAGGATCGATGCTTCCCATCTATACGAAAGGCACATAGTTACCCTTTTCTGTGTGGCTCGAACTGCTGTGAGTCCCCAGGAGGATGTAGAGGATGTAGAGGGCCAGTTCTTGACCTTGGAAGAACAGAAGACTTGGAGCAGGAGATTAACACGCGGAGGGCAGTGTCTCCTCTGACCAGCTCTGTGCTTTGCCCCACACAGGGCCCTGTATGACCGGTTGGCGGAGGTGGAGCAAGAGTTGAGCTTTAAGAAGGATGACATCCTCTATGTTGACGACACCTTGCCCCAAGGCACAGTTGGCTACTGGATGGCCTGGCAGCTTGATGAGAATGCCCAGAAGATCCAACGTGGGCAGATTCCCAGCAAATATGTGTTCGTGTGTCCCAGGGCTGGGCATGGGGTGTGGGCAAGTGGCAGGCGGGCCTAGAGCCGCCCCTCGGGAGGTAGGCATGTACCCAGGGGCATAACAAATCCAAACAACCAAGTTCACTGCCATCAAGTCCGCTCTGACTCATAGCCAGCCTATAGAACAGGGTAGGACGGCCCCTGTGGGTTTCCAAGACTGGAACTCTGTATGAGAGTCGAACACCTCATCTTTCTTCCTTGGAGCTATCGCTATCTAGTGGTTTCAAACTGCTGACCTTTCAGATAGCAGCCCAAGGTGAAACCACTGGACCTCCAGGGCTCCTTTTCCAGGGGTATGGAGAAGACTAGTTCTGCTGTGCATCGCAAGCTCTGGCTTTATCCACAGAACAGAAAATGCAGTTGCTCTGAGCTGAAGTCCACATTGTGGCAAAGGAACTTTGACTGCCCCCTAGGGAGGGGCTGAACAGGTCAGAGTCAACATGGGTCTTCTCCTGGGAATTATCCCCGGACACTGTTGACATTGCGTTCACAGCAGGAGTAGGAACGGAGTGTGGGCTCTAGGGGGAGGGAGCTGCAAAGGCCTGCACTCTGCCCTGGCTCTTGCCCTTCTAGGCAGTGTGGGTATGGCGATTGTGCCTGTGGCCTTTCCCAGCCCCTCCACTCTCTGATCACAGGATGGACCAAGAATTCTCCAGGAGGCTCAGCATGTCCGAAGTCAAAGACGACAACAATGCCACCAAGACCCTGTCCGCAGCTGCACGCAGGTCTTTCTTCCGACGGAAACATAAGCACAAGCGTAGAGGATCCAAAGACGGGAAAGACCTCCTGGCCTTGGACACCTTCTCTAGTGACTCTCTCCCCATCTTTGAAGGCAAGTGACTGGGCTGGCTTTCCTAAAAGCAGCACAGCAGCTCAATACGGTGGAGGCTTACTTTTCTGTCGCCCAAAAGGGGTCACAGTCTTTTGCAGATTTCCTCCTCAAGATCTCTGGGTCATTGGAACCTGAGCCAGCCGAAACGGTTTCCAGGAAGTGTGTGTGTGGGAGTGGGGG